>CAUYLG010004086.1:0-193966 GCA_963573385.1 Cacajao melanocephalus
AAAAAAAAAAAAAAAGATTATAATTTCATTGGGGCATTAGGAGAAATAGTTTCAACAGTGCAAGTTAGCGCAAGACTAAATAATTGAAAAAGGCTGGGAACTGAAATGCCTTCCTAAGAATTAGGCTGGGCTATTAACTAACACAACTATATTTTTGCTCTTATGACTGATGACTCAACAACGGATCCTCAACGAAGCATTACATGACCTGTAAACAGATTAAATGTTGATTTTTTTAAAACACTGTCATGGTTTTTTTTGTTCCTTGGTGTTTTTGTTTTGTTTTTGAGACAAGGACTTGCTTCATGTATTGCAGTGAGGAAGGAGACCCAGGCATCTGGGATTCCCTCCCCCTCTGTCATCCACTGTGCATCTCAATAGAAGAAAGAGCAGGCCAGCTGGCGCCTCCTGAATCTCCTTCCTGAAAATAACAGGCTTGGTCTTGGGGAAACTCTCTGGAAGACACTATTTTTACTTAAAACAAGATCAAACCAGAAACTTTTTCACATGTGAGTCCTAAAACTGTAAACCAGAACCCTTTCATATGTGATTCCTGAAACTGTAAACAAAAACCTTTTCACATGTGAGTCCTAAAACTGTAAACCGGAACCCTTTCATATGTGATTCCTAAAGCTATAAACCTAAGATTCTTCCACGTGTAACATCTAAAGTATAAGCCTATATAAAGGCAGAACCTTCATTTGTCAAATGATCTGGGCTTTCTACAAATTATTGCCTGGTCTCCCGGCCGAATAAAGTCTTCCCTCCTTTATTCAGTATTCGAGAGATCCATTTCCTGGAGAGATCCATTTCCCGAGGCCTGCTAGAGTAGCACAATCGCAGCTCACTGTAGCCTTGATCTCCTGGGCTCAAGTGATCCTCCCATGTGGCTGGGACCATAGGCATGCAACACCATGCCTAACTGATTTTTTTTTAATTTTGTAGAGGCCAGGTCTCACCATCACCCAGGCTAGTTTCAAATTCCTATGCTCATCTGATTCCCCTGCTTCAGCCTCCCAAAGTGCTGGTATTACAAGCATGAGCCACCAAGCCCAGCCTATCATATTGTATTTAAGATATCACATTATAATTAAGATATCTTTAGCTCGATGAGCAGAAGATTGAGAAAAAGAAATGCCTACATACATTGTCCTTCCTCACAAAGGACTTACTAATTTCAAAGAGAAAAAAGGTAAGGTCACAGTGGAAAAACCTGGCAGACACCACTTTAATCAACTGATAAAAGTTTGCATCAACAGTAATGAGAAAAAGCAATGCCAGGTGCCTTAATTCCCGCCCAAAATGCAGGAATTTATTCATAGGGAGGCATCACACAAACCCAAATTGAGGAAACTTCTAGAAAATAACTAGCCTACACTTTTCAAAGATATCAATGCCATGGGAAACAAACAAACAAAAACAGACAGACAAACAGACTCAGGAACTGCGGCAGGCAATTAGCAAGCGAATGAAGCATCATTATTTTTAGGCAGCTATAAATAACACAAACAGAGCCAAACAGGTTAGCACAGGACCTGTTTCCTATTTAAAAAAACAAAACCTGTTACAACAGACTGTACCAATGAAAACAAATTTCAGGCATCCTGATAGGCAAAAATAAGAACATAACAACAATAACAAAAACAGCCATAACTAATTAAATCCAAGATGGCCAAAAATTTAACTGACTGCTGACCCTTGGCTGCATTATGCCCCTAATACCATAAAATTTTCATGGAAAAAGCCTCCCATTCCCATCATGCACCTGATACGACGGCAGTTCCAAATTAAGCATATTTAGTCAAAAAAAAAAAAAAAAAAGGATGACACCCAGATTTTGGGAATGGCCTGTGTATTTCCTGGAAAACCAATCCCCTTATCATAAAATATTCCATGCCTTCAGTATGCTTATCCATTAGTATTTGAGCCCTGACCACCTTGCATGCAGCTCATTCTTTTGAGCACACCTGCACTCCTTTCTTGTATACTTGTTTTCACTCCACAATAAAACTTCTATACTTTCACTGTGATCTCATTTCCAGATCCTTTTGTGAGACAAAGACAAAATCTAAATCAGTCTTACGGACAACAGAACCATTCCAGATTTTCATGTCCAAAGCTGAGAAAAATACATATATATATATATATATATATGACACAACTGTGACAATTAGCAAAACTGGAAAAAAAAATTGCGGTAACAGTAGTCTACTTGTGTTAAACATCCTAATTTGGCTAACTGCACTGTAGGTATGTAAGTGAGTATCCGTGTCTTAGAAAATACACACTTAAATATTCAGGGTTGATAAAAAGCATGGTGGCTGAAACAGTCTAAAGATAAAGAGTGGTAGAGCAAATTTGGCAAAATGGTGAAGGGTATAGAAAAGTTCTATTCTTGAAATTTTTCTACAAATTAAAATTATTTCAAAAGAAAATGTAAATATTTTAGTAACTGCTAATGAAAATATGAGAAATTTAGTCTTGAATACTCTTGTCTTCATGACATAACAATTATTTCTATATTTCCAAAACCAAAAATATTTTGCTGGAACTAGTCATTTATTCATGATATGATTTACCTCCAGAAACTAGACAGCAGGAAGTAATCAATAACATTCAAAACTAGTTGTACAGAAAGGGCAGGCTGAAAATAATAATGAGGTCTTTAAGTCCCAGATGTTATATATCCTTAGTGTTTTTTAATGCACATATATTTTGACATATTTCATTTAGTTAACCAAAAAATAAACAAACAAAAAAACACCTTACATGTCTCCAATTGGTTTTATATTTAAAAGAGAAACATAACCACTCTTCAGCAAACAACGAAAGCTTGGATACATGAAAAATTTTACAGTCACCATTTTATAACAGAATTTATCTAATTTTAAATTATTAGGAAAAGCAGAGGGAAAAATGAAACAGATTCCTACTGATTTACACTTGGTATTTTCCAACTACACTTCATATTTCTCCTCTAACTCAGAGTTCTCCTAATGTCACAAATATTGCATGGTCAATTTCAGACCTAGAAATTGACATTTCATCTAGCAAAAGGTCTGACTATTCATGATGGAAAATTTTGTGTTCCACCTTTAAAAGCTCTGTAAAATTCTAATCTTCCTTCAGGAACCAATAACAATTTAAACCATCACTTTACACTACCTTGGTTAACAGAAAATTCCATTCGCAGAGAAGACTAAGAATTGATCTGTGAACATTTTAGGAAAAGGATTTGGATTATGAAATCAGAAGATTAAACTCTACTAATAACTAACTGCATAATCTTGAGCAAGTCAATAAAACTGTCTGAGGCTCAGTTTCTTCACCTCTCAGAGGATGAGATTTGACTGACTTCTCGTAAGTCATTTTCAAAGCTCTAATGACTTGTAGCTCTTTATTAAGCATGCTCTTATCTGCTATTTTTGTATTGATTTTGATAAATGACTCAAAAATCTCAAAAAAGATTTCATTGTTTGGCTGCCTTCATTACCACATTAAGTCTTATAGTGTTATAGCCAGAAACCTTTAGGGTTAAATTAGAAGATTATAATTTGCATGTATAACTGTAAAGATAATATATATACAGAATACAAAAAGCTGGAAATTCATGTAAGTTTCTTTGGAACTCAATGATAAATGTAATGCTGGACGTCTCTTGAGAGTTCGCAACCTTGAGTAACATACCACAGAGGAGGAGGAACTTCATAAGTTAAATTCCATCCCTTTTATATCCAAAGGCCTTGGGAATGGGGCTTTCCAGTAAAATGGTATAAAATATGTAGATAGAAAAATGAATCTCTACACTATTTGACACATTTCAGAGTTTATATGAAAACGTGCAATCTAATGTAAAATATTATTTCACTCAGATAAAGTGTTTTACATATGAAAGTGGGTGAATACAATCATCAACATAAATTTATAAATCTTTAGAAAGTTAAAAAATAAATGTTTTTAGACAAGAAGGTCCACTCCAGAATTAAAAATAAGTACTTCTGTACATTGGATCCAACATTAAAAAAAGAAAGGAAAAACAAAAAAAAGGACTCAGAAGCTCCCTGTCCAAAGCAGAAAGGGGACCCACAATGCGTGATGGCCTCCTTCCTCAAGTCATCCTCCTCCATCACTTTGTTCATATCTTGGTCATAGCATTTATAGCCTCTATTCTTTGCTTGGCTACAGTCTGTCTGGATTCCTGCCCACTTCCTTAGCTTCTACTAGTGCCCCCAGTACTAATGGATGTCTATGCATGCTATAAGCTTAAACTTCTGATGCCCAGTAATTCCTCTGCCTTTAGGATTTAAGTCCTACTATGTCTTTCCAATTCTGCTCGTTGCATTATTTGGCTTGGCTTGACTACCCAATGACAACTTGTGTCCTCCCAGATATGATGTCTATAGCTGTCTCACTGTACAAACTAAAGCTGCACCCTAGCCCAGACACCAGGAACGTGCCCTGGACTTGACCTCTATAAGTCTAATTTACACTACATGGATCAAAAGGACATAGGTGGACTAAGTTTTGACCCATATAAAGGAAAATATTCTACCAATCAGAGATGACCTGTAAAAAAATATGCTATGAGTGTAGAAGTATAACATAGTAGCTGTAACAGCTGACTCTGGAATTGATGGCCCTGTGCTCAAACACAAATCCACTACCATATATCTGACTGAGTTAATCCCTCTAAGTATAAATCTTGTCAGCTACAGAATGGGAATACTAATCATCTTAATAAGAATGTATTTCATATAACAGTGATGACTGGAGAGATGTAAATAGGATTATAAATGTAAAGTGCTAACAACAGTACCTACCATATGGAAATCAATATGGTCACTAATCTGGTCAACTATTAGAAATTGGATATGCCATTTTATTTTTCAAACCTAAGATTTTAGTATGAGCTTCTGAAACAGTCATATGCAAGAAACTGTCACAACCTCCTAATGATATTTAAGAAATTTTATTTTCTAAAAGTATCTACCTACCAAGTTTTAAAACATGTCTGCAAATTCATTAACACTTCTCCCATCAAGAGGTAGAGCCCAATTTCCCTCCCGTTGAATATGAGCCAGTCAGAGTGAGTCACTGCTAACACATATGAAACAATGGTAGTATACTATGTGGGTTCAGGGGCCAGGTCAAAAAAGGCAATACTAGGCGATAAATCAGGCTTTTCCTGACTCTCTTTCACTTGGGACACAAGTTTTGGAAGTCATACTACATGTAAGAAGTCTGGCTACCCAGAACGACCATGCTGGAGTGATCACATGCAGTAAGAAATGCTCAAAGAACCCAGTATCATGCTCCTATTGTCTGAGTCCTTCCAGCATCAACCAGTAGACATGTGGATGAGCCTTGAGATGAACTGCAACCCCAGCCTTCAAGCTACTCTAGCTGACATCAAGTGAAACAGTGGCAAGCTGTCCCATTTGAGCCCTGCCCACAATGCAGATTCATGAGTAAATCCATGGTGTCATTTCAAGCCACTCATATTTGGGCTGGTTTGTAATACAGCATTGGAAAACCACAATACTATCTTATCTATTTCTTCTTAAAATACTGGACAGCACATTTAAAAGGTGCTTAGTTGAATGAACAAAGTAGCATTCTCTAATAAAGTGTCAAAACTCCTTAAAACTGAGAAATTTTAGGCAACAAATTGGTCCTATTTGTTTCAACCAAAATGTGCAAACCTCAATTTCCATTCTGGATAGTAACTTTATTTTCAATGCTGAATTTCAGAGCACAGCTAAAATATCAGGAGTCAAAATGACCTTTGGTAAGAATGGCAGATATTCAGATAATTTGGGATGTGGCAATATGTAAAAATGCAGAGTTAGACTCTTGTCAGCAGCCTGTATTTACAGGATACAAAACCCACATTCTAGTTGGCTGTGATGCCAAGCTGCACATTTCCCTTCTGGTCTCCTTGCCACTGAAAACGAATCCAGCTTGCTGTTTAACACACCCATTCAAAATCTTTCCACATCACATTTCAGAGCCAGTTACTTGGATTCAGGTTCAGCCTTTTCATACTAAAAGAAATTTCTTTTCCAATAATTTGTCTTCCTTCCAATTCACATCCTGTACCATGCAGTGCCCATGAGGGTGCACATTTATCTGGTCAAGTGAACAGTTTCAGGATAGCAGTAACTTAGGAGAGACAAGGAACTTAACTAATCAGAGAATATAATTGATGTCCTGTGAAAAATCATAAACTGAAGAGTTTAGCTGCAATGTTCTGTAAGTTTGTCTGACATTTTGGTAAACACACTCTTAACTGAACTTCCCAGTCAAACAAGAATTCCTGACCTTCATATATGACAAAAATCCTGAAATATTTTGTTCACATATCGTGTTAGAAAGACTTATATTTGTGTATAAGTTAGGAAGGTTTTAATAGCAAGGAAGTAGAAAATCCAACTGGAAGTGTTTTAAATAAAACAAATACATCAGTTTATATGACTAGAGAAATAACGGTAAAAGAAGCTTCAGGTTTGGCTAATCCAGAAAATTAAAGATATCAGAGATCTAGATTCTTTCTGTGTCTCTGCTCTGCTGCCTAGAATATCAGCTACATCCCGTGGCTTGCTGTAGGTGAGCAGTCAGGAGACTATGTCAGTCTTGTTCAGATCTGCAGAGTAAGAAAAAACCTATGCCCACACAATAGGCCTGAATCCTTGTCATCTGCCCAATACACCAGCTAAAGTCATGTGCCTAACAGGGATGCCATTGCTGAACAGCCTGGGCATGAACTCAAAAAGCCATCTCTGGCAAGAGGGGCCAGATTCCCTGATGGGCATACAGCCAATCACCCACGACACACTGGTGCTGTGCAAGGGGAAAGGGACCCAATGGATTCAAGAGACCAACCTGCAAGTCCACAAAAATTTGCTATTTACTGAAGGCTCATTTGATCAATCAGAAAAACAAATTCCTCCATTTGCAAGTGGATTTGGTTCTGAAGTTCCTGTCCCTCACCTTGCCCTGTTAGCTTTTATCTTGAAGTATGATTAGGGCCTAAGAGGCATAGAACACATTTTCCCCGTGAAGTAATATATTTGCCATGTGCCCAAATTAACTCTTGGTATATTTAAACCATTTATAGTGGAAGTATTTAAGCTGGGAATGCATTTTTCCCTCCTTTCCCAGTAAACCAGAAAAAGTAGAAACCTATCTACAGACTATAGTGCGCTGGCAGAGACAAGGAATTCCCCATAAGCAACCCCCAGCAAGAACTGCAAAAATACTGAGAATAAAATTGTCTACAGTAGCAGCAGCTTGGATGGCAGGAATGTGAGCTTCCCTATACAAAGGCCATCTGTGCTTACAGAACACTGGTGAGTCACTGACATAAATGTGTTTCATCAGATATTTCTTGACTCCCCCACCCCACCCAAAACAAAACCCTATTAACTAATATTTTAAGAATAATGTTATAAATATCCTAATTACGTGGATGATTCCTTGTAAGTCAGTTCTATGTTTTTCTTAGTAAAATTTCATTTTTATGCATTCTTCTTGAACAGTTTTGTTCCCTTCAGGAACTCAGAAAAACTCAGTATAATGAAAACCTTATTTAAAAACCTAATGATGATGTTTATGAGAATACTGATGACAGTAAACTGAGCTACCCTCTACAGGATCCACTCCTCTGTATAATCCTCACAAGAGCTGGCAGAAGTAGGTGTTACTGGTCTCAATTCACACACATGGAAATTCAGGCTTCAGGCGCTTTGGTAATGTGCCCAAGCTCACATGATTAGAACATAGTGGAAAAAAGGATGCCACCACAGCAGAGATGAATCCAAAAAATCCAAGCACAGAAAATTCCAACTAATCTAACTTGCAAATACTATATTAAATTGAGCCAGATTATCTTTTCTTTCCAACTTTGACCCCTTCCCATCTTTCCTTTACCCCGTACATTACTCATGGTATTTTGAGAAGGGAAGAAAAATTATATTCCAAGAAAAATGTTTCCCTCTGCTTTCTTCCCTTTGGTTCTGAAATAGTAACCTGTGGTGCCCACCAAGGTTTCTCAAAGCAGGCTACTGACCTCGCCCGAGCTGACAAATCGTTCGCCTGTACACCACCTCCCAACGGTGCCAGATGACAGTTTACTCTATGATATTATTATTATAGTTGGCACTAAACCAAGTAGATAATTGGTTCATTCTCTGTTCACTGAAAGCTGAAATCCTACCCCAGCAACAATCTGACAAGAATGTTGGCATCACAGAGGAGTTGGGATGTTATTTTCTGGATCAGGGCTTCTCCGACTTTAATGCACACAAAAAACACCTGAAGGTCTTGTGACACTGCAGGCTCTCGTTCAGTAGGTCTGCAGCAAGCCTGACATGATGCATATCTAACAAGCGCCCAGGTGAGGCTGGCGCTGCTGCTCCACAGTCAACACCGAGAAGCAATCACTCTGTTCTCAGCAGAACTCACTAAGAACAAGAAGGAGAGCGCGTGCTCTCCATATCACAGTAGCCAACAAAACACTCAAATTACAGTCACAGGTTGCCAATATGAAGCTTAAGTGGCATGGTATCCTTTTCCAAATTGCTATTGTCAAATTGGTATTTTTACTTACTGAGGCAATTTGTTGCTGCCTCACGGAGGGTGTCTTCCAAAGAGCATTCAGTAGACGGCTCGTCAAGCTTGGGAAATATATTCCTCTTGGTGAAACATGTGCATGTGTAGTATTTAAAATTGAGATATATTGTAGTATAAAAATAAAAGTTACCAAACCAAGGGGTTTTCAAAGTAATCTGACCATGGAAGAACCTTCTAACTTTTGAGCCCTTACCAACATCCTATTAATATTGTTTTTATTGTTATTCTACTGTCCTACAGAACATATATCTGGAAGATACAAACACACTTTTGGAGAATCCAGGGTATGTAGCTTTGATCAGAATTTTGTCCTTGCTAATGCCGTCAAAGTATGAACTCCAGGACTTAGTCTCATCATCACAAAGAACTTGTAAACATCTTCAGAGTCTGTATTGGATGAATTTTTTTAAAAATAAACTTCAGAGTGAGGAACTAGCTGATTTTGTTCATGTGATTTATAATCGAGGAGTATCTGAGTAATTAGAAGATTTTAGAAACAATTTATAATAATCACCAATCAGACAACAAGGGGAAAAATAACATACAACTGTAAACAGATAAAGTAATCATTAACCACTGGAAAATGCCAAAATTGAAGTTTATTATGTGCATACACAATATGAAAAAGGGTAATTTATATCACTGAACAATCTGGTAGTCACTGGCCACACTAGGAGCAGAGGGGGAGGCACTGAGGAGGAACTGTCTGTATCACAGTAAAATGGGTAGCACCCTTAAAGCTAAGAAGATTCTTTGCATGCCCTGGTCAGCACTACCGGAGCTGCCAATGTGTCCAGTTAAAATACGTCTCCAGCCCTGATTCTGATTATGACTGGTCCTGTGATGGCAGAGTTAACTTGGGGAGGTTTCTTGGAAATCTTTTTAAGAGGAATAAACTGACTTTTTCCCTCCCAAGCTACTGTTCCTCCTGCCTGAAACATGAACCTGACGCCAGAAAGTACAACTGACACAAAGCCACACTTGTGCTGTGACAAGCATGAGGATAAGGGCCACAGACTAAGGATGGCAGGAAAGGAGAGCAAAGGAGCCTGCGCTCCTGGAGGCATCACCCCTGGCTGCCTATTTCCAGATTCCTCCTTGCAGAAGGACTATAAACGCATTAATGATTCAAGCCACTGTTGTGTTTTATGTCACTTGCAGCCAAATGTGCAAAATTACTTCGCTTGCTGTAATATTCACTAGCTGTGCATACTGGGTATGTGGCAACTGTTGAACCTCACTTTACACATTGAAAAAATGGTGTGGAAGGCCAAGCATGGTGGCTTCCACCTGTAATCACAGCACTTTGGGAGGCCAAGGAGGGAGGATCTCTTGAGCACAGGTGTTGGAGGCTGCAGTGAGCTATGATCATGCCACTGCACTCCAGCCTGGGTGAGAGAGCAAGACCCTGTCTCAGAGAAAAAAAAAAAAAAGAAACAGAAAAGCAGTATCTTTTAACAAGTAATAGTAGGTAGACCCTTTCCCCCTTAAAGTCATGTATGTTGAATCAGAGAGTTCTGCAGGTCTATCTAGGCAGCTCTGACACCCTAATGCATGCCTATTTATAATGGTTCCTGGTACCTTGTTCAGGTTGAAACCAGCACCTGGGTTCCACACATATTTGAGCATATCTGCTAAACTACACTACTATTTCACAGAAGCATAGTCAGAGACAATGAGTTAGTTTCCTTGAACAAACAAGCCTCAGTCATCAGAGAACAGAGGTGAGCACAGCCTGTTCAGCAGCAATTTCTCAAATCTGTCCCTGGATCAGCTCTGAAGGCTAGAAATAAAGTTCTGAGTAAAACCAAAGTTCTTCCCCTGAACTCTGCAAAACACTAAGATTTTTTTTTTTAATTAGCGAGACTCCTTCTAAAGGGTGTAACACAAAAGAGAGAAAAATATTACCCTCATGCTTTGCCACTGACTACAAATCAGCACTGGCCAACTAAGACCACTTGGGGAACTGATAGTGTCAAACAAAGCAAAGCACTCTTAACAGCAGGAGCCCTGGAATGTTAAGAGCTATGACTTTTACCTCCCATTGTTATCTGCTCAGTGATAGACAGCAATTCTTCACCTGCTCTCAGGGATGAGCCTGTGGGCAGTCCCTGAGACTTTTCTGAACACTTAGGAAATAAAAAGCATCTAAATGTCTTACCTACCCACCCCGATGTGGTGAAGGAGAGAACCTACATTTTCTAAGGGGTAGATTCTAGTTGATTTTTGCTTTTCCGCATATCTCCTTTTCTGTTACTAACCAGTTCCAAGATCACTGTGGGGCACAGTGACGGCCAGTTCTTGGTTGACACTTAAAGATTCTTTTTCTCTGGCCAAGGAGATGGCTAGAGCCAGCTCTCTCTTGTGAATATTAGTTTCACAGGTTCTTTGAGATTCACTCCCTTAGTGGGCCCCTCGACTAAGACTTCTCTGTCATAGTTGAGGTTCATAGTGCCACTATGCCTTCGCCAGTGTGGGCAGTACAGCTAGCCACACCTTAGCCCTCAGCTTCCATTGCCCGTGGTAATCCCCACAGCCTCATACTGATGAGGTTCCCTATCCTACTGGAATTATCCCTTTAAAAAATGACCCCAGGTAAACATTGCCACTATGGGTTCCCCAACAGGTCCTTGGGATCCATGCACTTTTGGCATGCCATCAGTTAGGAATGCAGCCACTCACTACAGGTTCTGTCTTCTCCACATGCCACAGGCCACATCAGCTTCACAGTTATAAGGTGGGTACCAGATCACTGTGCCCCTATAACTACAGGAAAATCATGTGGTGTTTTCCAAGTGATTCCACTAAAGGCCTCATTACTCTATGTAAAGATATAAGGCTCAGCTGGGCACGATGGCTCATGCCTATAATCCCAGCACTTTGGGAGGCTGAGGAGGGTCAATCACTTGAAGTCAGGAGTTTGAGACCAGCCTGGCCAACATGGTGAAACCCCATCTCTACTAAAAATACAAAAATTAGCCAGGCATGATGGCAAGTGCCTGTAATCCCAGCTACTCAGGAGGCTGAGGCAGGAGAATCACGTGAACCCTGGAGATGGAGGTTGCAGTGAGCTGAGATCATGCCACTGCACTCTAGCCTGAGCAAAAGAGCGAGACTCAGTCCCCTCCCACCCCCTCCCCCCAAAAAAAGTAAGGCTCACAACAATGCTCATCCAAAAAAATCCTTCTCACAAAATCCTTTCCCCATAGCCAACCTCCTCTTTTTTTAAAATCCATGTTAAAGAATTGTGTAATTAAATTTTATAACCTCCCTTCGAAAATCTCTAGCTTGATCTGATAACTCACTTCTATATAGAACACCAATGGCAAAATATTTTTTTCCCAGCTGAGCAGGAGAAAGACTTATATAACCCAGAGACAGAGGTGACATGAGTAGGAAGGATTTTTTAGGGAGGGTGAGACAGTCCCTGAGGAGCCCCTAAAATTACCAGGTGAAAACAGGAAATGTGGGGGTCTAGAGATCTTGCAATCTAAAAATTGGTGTAGTAAGCAAGTAAAACATGCACTATTACTGTTAATATAACTACACTGATATTCAAGAACTGGTAAGGTCTACATAAATTCACTTTGCCTAAATGTAATGACAATAAATTTAAATTATGGTACATCAGAGAAAGATAAAAATTACCCAAAGTTATATCTATTTAGTCTTGAAATGTATTAAGTGATTCAGTATGATTATCACGTAATTTTATCATGATATTGTCCCTAGGATAATATTAAGGCTACTTTGGATATCCATAGTATAAACCTCTAAAAAAATTCAGAAGCATCCTGAATTGCAGGGATAGTCAGTCTAGGATTTAAAACTTAAACTACAGAAAAGCCACAAAATGGATAACATACACGTTCAAGAACCATCTCATTCATGTGTTTCCCCAACAGGAAATTATAGGATATATTCCACACCAAGCCACAGAAGTATTTTCTTAAAATGCTTTGCCCAGAAATTATTAAAATCCTGGAATAAAGGTTAGGTGGAATCCTTCAAAGTCACACTCTCAAGGATAAGTGAGGGGAGGTGTGAGGAAGGGCAGGAAAGGAAAAAGGAAAGACGGGGGAAAAAACAGCATTTACCAGCTAGAATAAAAAATAACTCATCTACCCACCTGGACTCATGAACCCTGGGTGTAAGCTTCTGAGGAACAGATCAAAAACTCTACTGACATATAACATTTGAAAGCCATGGAACTCAGACACTGCATGGTTTTCCTCCTCCCATTATGTACAGAGCTTTCTAGCAATGCTGAGCATTTCCAAATAAATAAATAAACACAAAAGATTATATTTCAAAAACAGCTGCCTAAATTGGAGCCACAAAACACATGCACATTGAATGTGGGTGCATGCCCACACCAGCTGGACTTGTAAAGACTGCAAAGAATGAAAAACAGAAGAAGAAATCTGGGAGTGGCAGTTTGAAGCAGATTCAAGGAGCATGCTGCATAATATATACATTACAGAGTCATCTCATCCCTGCAGAAAAAACTGCACATACAGCCAAGAGAGTACTGGAGTAGAAAAAGACCCCATTCATGTTTTCTCTACTCCAAGATAACACAAGCCAGATGCCAATATCCAAATATTCTTCATGTACAAATTAAGCATTAAATGAATGGTAAAAGTGCTTATTCTGGTATAAAAATTGTGTTGTTTTTATTTAGATGGCTGATATAAACAAAACACTTTATTTAATGACACTAAAGGTTTCAAAGTTAACATTTTTCTAATACTAAACATGGTATTTTCAACTGCCCTATGAAGTTATGTTTAACTCTTTATATTATTAAATCAGTGTGGCCTCCTCTCATAAAAAAAATGTTATAGAAATAACACCCAACTGAATCAGAAACAAGACATAGTAAGAGAAACACAGAACATAAGGACAATATAATCATTTAAAACCTGAAAGCATTTATATTACCTAATTATTAAACAAGAATGGGTAGTCTATGCCAGTTGATTAAGGCATTTCAAATTTCTAGGAGCTACTCATTTTTTTAATTTTATCAATGAAAATGATGCTATAAAATTTTTCTAACAAGCACTTCCATTGCTATTACTATTTCAGAGTTACAATGTTATTCCTTGCGACTAATGTACCATACTTCCAATATTGTTAACCATCCTCCTTTGTCTGTTAATTTGTTTATACAAACATTCGCTCATAATAAGTATTCAGCCCAGCTGTGCTATGTGCTAAGGATTCTGAATCAAGTAACACAGCTTCAAGGAGTCTACAGCTTAGAATGGGAAAGAAACCAGTAAGCAATGATTACAAAATCAGGCAAAATGTGTAGTAATAGAGGTAAAGTTATTCAAAACTTGGATGTCAAACTGCTTTCACAGACATAAGCTTATACATAACTTACAGAGTGGGGAGTGAATGACTGCAACCCCAATATTCAAAGCACGGACCCCAAGATTAAATCTGTCATCTACGATGATGTATAGTGGATTAGGAGCAGAATCTCTGCTAGAGTAATGTAAGCCCTACATTTTTTCACTACACTATGCTGAATTTCCCGGCTCATGAAGATTTTGACAGAAAGTCATCATCATATATCACACGCACAACTAGTTATTGAATTCATGTGCTTCCTAGATCTGTATTCAGGACTCCAGTGTAGAAGCTAGTACAATAATCTCTATGCACTGATCCTGTGAAATTTTAATGACTTTCTGTTCATTCTTTCTCATTTCTCAAATGTTTCTCTTAACCTTTCCTGTCATCCCTTTCTAGTGGAAAGAACTTCAGCCATTAGTGTCTACGACTGAAAAACAGTGAGGGCAACCTTAAAGCAAGCATCATTAAACTTTAGCTTAAAAACAAGGCCAAAAGCAGACCACACAATCTACATAAGTGTGTGCAGAAAAGATGTGGCCACCAAGCTAGTGAATACTAACTCTGTGCTACCCTGGGAAACTTCTCACAAGCATTCCTATAGTTTCACTTCCAAAGGCTACTCCCCACACGCTGCCAGTGGGTGGGGGATATGCATGTGCATTCAGATATGCTTAGTTTGTAAAAGCACAAACACTGCCTTAATTATAACCTAATAATTCTAATAAACTCATAGTTAAATTCATGGCCAAATAATGCCCTTTTTTTTTTTAGCAATGCTCTACTTGATTGAAAATCTTTGTTTTAGAATTTTACTTTTGAAATCTCTTTCAGAATAGCATATCCTTTTCAAATATACTCAATAATGACATAACCTTTAAATGTAGGTGAGGTTTGAGGGGGTAAAAATGATTTTTATTAGAGGAAATGCCTTGTTTTTACTGATGACCTCATCAAAAGAGCTTCTCAGAGGAGGTCATTACTTATAAAGACATATAAATAATTGTTTACATTTGATAACTTAATAATCTCTATTTTTTTATATTGACAGTCTTAATAATTCCATGAGCTAAGAGTTAATAAAACAGAGGCTTTTTCCAGTTAAAAAACTATCTCAGACTTCGCTGTTGTTGCTTAGTTCAAGAGCCTGCAGAGAACTCCAAAGAAAATAGTCCCTCTAGTAATACTTGGATTAAATTGGTGATTTGGACGTTTTGGCCAATTAAGACACTAGGGAATTACCAGCCTCAACCAGACACAGCCTCTGTAATATAAAACTGAGTCATATGTGGTCTTAGTTTCTCAATCACATAAATCTGATGGAGGGAAGCCAACTAAAGAACAAAATCTATATCACATGATTTCTACACCAAGTCTAGTTACTAAAAAAGCTCTGAAACATTGCTTTCCAGAGGCAGCGCTGGAGCAAGAGGTGGTCCACCGTAATGAGGAAAAGAAAGTGGATTAAAACAGGCAGTCCCACAAGCTGTCTTTCAGGGCCCCATCTCACACAGAACAGACCAAATTAAATGAAGCAAACGGTGCTCCTAGACCTAAAAGGAATACACTGATTTCTAGTTCTTTCTTCATCAAAAAGATTTCACTGGGAACCTAACAATTGTCTGGGCTTCTCCCGTTTCATTTCTAAACTGAATTTGACCTAGTAATGTTTGCTGGGAAGCAAAATAGAGCTTTGAGACAGTAGAACACAGGGTGGAGATCAGTCAGAGTGAAAGAGTGGGAAAACTAGAGATTCTAGTCATGGCTGTTACTCCCACCAGCTGTATGCCTGTCACCTGTCTGGGTGGCAGGCTCCTCTGTCACATGAGTGTACCAGCAAGCACTCCATTTCTAAAATCATCCTTAACCTTCTCATTTTTGGCTAACGAGGCAAATTTCTAGTATTTGCATTATGGGCTGTTATACATGAATAAATGTGTTCATTCTTGGGGGTTGGTTTCTGTTGCTACTAAATCATCTAAAGATGTCTCCCACCCTTTGGTCATAAATAATTACCTTTTCGAACTGCAAAATTTTCCAGTCTGTGGGAAAAAAAGGGGAACAATCAAGCTGCATACACTGTAGAACAGGACCACACAGTCCACACGGGAATGGGGCAAAGCATTCTATGATGATAGAATATCACTGCTCTCAAAGCATCTGGAAGTCTTTCAAATTAAATCACTGCAGTCCACAAATAGTATAGAAATAATTCAATCGTCCCCACCGTGGCTGAGGAAATTGAAGGATGAAGAGTTTTCAGAAGGAAATTTGAAAGCAAGTTGCAGTTTACCAATGTTTTCTACAAGAAAGCAATAGAGCAGTAGAAAATAACAGTGAAAAAAACAGTAATCCATTTTATGTATTACTATTACAGAAAGAGACCAGAACTTGACGTACCCACCTACCACCCAACACCCACACCCATAATCCACCACTGATTCAACAGAAACTCATTTGGGCACTAATGATAGAAAACTAATTTTTTTTAATGTTGAAAAATAGCCATGAGAAATTCTTAAGTTAGTCTAAAGATACACTCTAAAATCTGTCAATGAATTCACAGCAAATTAAGGTTATGCTTTGAGAAAATTCCAAATTTTATTCTGGAATGAAAGTATTAAAAATACTTGTGTTTTTAGACAAGCACTGAAATGTCTACCCTTAACTCAAAAGGTGTCAAATGCCACCCTACAGAGATCTTGACCCTACCTAGGTCCTATGGAAGGATTCTCTTATAGTCACACGGTGAAACGTCACAATCTTTTACCCATACATTTATCCTTATCATAAGGACAGTGACTGGATATTCACCATCAGCAGCAGTATTCTATCTAGATGACAAAATCAAAAGAAAAGTACAGTTCTTGCTCCGGAAATGATTTAAATCGCGAGTCATTAGTAACAAGCCCATCATTTACCACTGAAGAAATGTGGTTCCGATTTAAGTAAAATAAGAATGAATACACAAACACACTGTCTAAGCGGTTTCAGTTGTCATAATAAAGCATAGCTTCAAACTGCATTGGAAGGAAAAGAAATATAAATACAGTATTGGAAAAGGCAGAAAAGTAAGGTAGTGAAGAAAATAACTAAATACAGTTAAAAGGTAGCAGTAAGAGGAAAGAAAGATGTCTGTTGCTTTCTTGGTTTTCTTTTTCTCTTACTTTTTCCTTTTCTTTTCTTTTTTTTTTTTTTTTTTGTGGTGGGAATGGGGTAGGCTGAGGGGAGGAAAGGAGGAAGATAGCTTGCCCAGGCATAGAGGGATGTTTCACAGCCATATTTTACTCCCACTGATAGAACAATGGGATGATTCTTTCGTCATTTTGAACATGCTGCCAACATCAGGCTCCTCTGCCTGCCCCCAACAGCATACTTAAAACTTGATGATCTGGAAACTCAACTCACTTCCTTCTAAAGAAGGCAGAGGGCATTTCCAAACTATATAACAAAGAAGCCTCACTTTAGCGACACTTTCCTATTTCTTCAGCTCTGGCTCACCTCAGGTCTTCTTTGGCTCACAATGCTCCTCCCACCTTCAAATATTAGGGCGCTAGAATTTACTCTCTCTTTGTAAACTAGAATTCTATCCAGTCCTGGTCACCACAAAGGCTTGTTACTTCAGTTCATACTCATCTCTCTCCATCTCCTTTTATACTTACCTGGAGCTAAACACAATTCAATAAGTCCACGTTTTTGAATGCTTCACGTTTATAATAGGCTTTTCTATCTAACTACATTATAAGCCTCACTCCAAGGCTAAGGTCAAACACCTTTTCTCATATCTCCCCAGACAGCCAGAGAGCTGGAAAGGGAAGTACTAAAAAAGAAAACAAAAACAAATGAAAAAAACGATGACCAACAGCTATTCTTTTAAAGAAAGGAAAAGTTTTATCTTAAAACATTTCCAGTCCTTGCATTTGTTGCAATGTTATTACTGGAAATCATAAAATGAACCTTATTTTTCCATTGCTTTGAACAGTTGCATTCATATTTAAAGACTGAAAATGTAACCAACAATACATTAGACAAAACAAACTAAAACTACTCTAAGCCTCTATAGTTACTGAAAAAAGTCAAACTGTGCTCCAAATGCCAAGTAACTGTTTATATAGAGAGGTATAAATACACAAACAAACAGGTCCCAGTGTACTATTACAGAGCATGGAGGGACTAAAATAATATGAAAAATTACTCTGCAATATCATAAATTTGACTTAGCATAAACTGATGATAAACCTCACTTAACAATATTCTCCACCTTTTAAAGAAAGACTGAAGTTAAAGTTTCTTTAATCTTTTTAAAGGCTCTTTAAAACTGTCCAGGGAAATTTGAACAGATGCCTTCTTTTTCTCTCAGTAACTTTCCAAATGGCAGCAAAGAACATTCTGGAGTCCCTCTACTAATGAGAACAATGTTCTCCAATTGATGTCATTTAGTAAATAGGCAAATATAGCCATGGTAGCCTCCAAAAACCCTGAGAACATTATATGGGGACTTCAGTCTTTATTGGTTTTTGGCTTACTGGTAACTCCCCCCGGTTCAGAACTACTCAATAACCTCAATAGTAGTCTTAAAGTAGAAGTGCAAGTGGTGTCATCAAACAAAAAAAGGGATAGCTATGAAACTAGAGAAAGGGAGATATAATCACACTCCATTAGTAATTAAGCAGGAGTAGCCTGGGAACCACTGATGTAATATGAAACCCAAGACTTTATTATGGCTTAACCTTTTCATATTTACTGCCTCCAAATACTATGGCATACTAACAGGCTGAGATCCTGCACCCAAAATTATCAAATGAAAATCTGAGAAATCATATAGAAATTTCCAAAAATATCCAAACTGAAATGGGAAATGCCAATGGCGAAAAAGAAATACTATGCTACTGAACTCAAAATGAATATTCTTAAATCAAGAATTCCTAAATATCAGGGAGGGAAAACAAGTGCCTCACTAGCCACTCATGTTCTCATCTTGATCCCCTTCATTATTCTGTATTTGGATACAGATTTGGAAAACTCCCTAATAATTTAATTTTATTTAACATGTAATTATTTGGCTCTTATTTAGCATGCACTGTTCTAAGAGCTTTACAAATATTAGTTTAGGTAAGCATCAGAGTAACCTTACATTGGTGCTATCATTATCCTCCTATCACAAATGGGGAAACTGAAACAAAAAATATTAAGTGATAAAACAGCTAATAAGAAGCAGATTCAAGGTACACAAATTTCATATTCTGTGCTCTTAATCACTATGTTACCTCTCCTAAATCACTGCAAGCTAAACTCAGCAAATTCCCTACCATCTGCAATTCATCCTTTCCTTCACATGCACTGACATTCACTTGGTAACCTACAAACTTCATCTACCTCTTCCCTCTCTGCCCTGGACTGAATACCATCCGTTCTTGTCCCTGCCATTTCTATTTTCACTCACCACTCTCACCACTTGTTGACATCCCCTTCTCTCCATCTCCACTAGTAGAGTTATCATTTAGGACCCATGATTTCTTCCCAGCATTAATAAAATAGCTGTCTAACTAACCTCACCTGCCTATGGACTTCTCCTATGAGCTGCTCTAAATACTAAAAATAAAATTCATTCATTCAGTATACCTCTATTCATCCAGGTCCACTGCTATGTTCTGTGAATGCAAAAATGAATCAAAGTCCTGCTGTTTAGGGAGCGACAATCCAGTCCCCCAGCTCTGATCATGTAACACTAAAAATACTCATTAAAGTTCTGCTGCTTCCTGAACTATGCCCAAATCCTTTAAACTGGTTTCTAAGTTTTTCACTATATGATTTTTTTTCTTCTGCTCCTCTACATAACCCATTTTTTCCCCTACTAAAGCCATCCATGTTTCTTTATCTCCCTACATTTGCTCATGTCTTCTTCTATAAGAATGCCATCTCTACCTCTATATAATCTGGCTGAAATCTTACCCACCTGTCAAGGCTGAGCTTTCTTAGATATCACCAGACAACAGCTTCCCATAAACCAAAAATATCATAGCACTTTGAATCAGATAGAAGGTTTCAGTATGCTTTGCATTGCCCTGCTTACAAACAAGCTCTGATTGATATAAAAACATGTAAGTTGTCCTTTTGGATGAATACAATCTGCAATACACACTCCAGGCACATCCAGCTCAGCTGAACAGTCTTTTCTCCCTGGTATTTCCTTCCCTCCTCTCCCTTTCTTATCTATCTGCAGTCATTGGCATATATCACTTCAGAGCTGATAGCAGACGCTATATCCTCCATCGTCTTTTTTGTTTTGTTTTGTTTTGAGATGGAGTCTCACTCTATTGCCAGGCTGGAGTGTAGTGGCATGATCTCGGCTCACTGCAACCTCGGCCTCCCGGGTTCAAGCGATTCTCCTGCCTCAGCCTCCCGAGTAGCTGGGACTACAGGCGCACGCCACCTGCCCAGCTAATTTCTGTATTTTTAGTAGAGACAGGGTTTCACCATGTTGGCCAGGCTGATCTCAATTTCTTGACCTCATGATCCCCCTGCCTCAGCCTCCCAAAGTGCTGGGATTACAGGCGTGAGCCACTGCGCCCAGCCCACTAACTCTTTCCAAATTCCTCCAGCCAGAAGTAACTCCTCCCTCCTTTAAACTTGGGTAACACTCTGCCTGTGTGCCTCTTCTAGCACCCATCACATCCTACATCACTGATGTTATTCACGTGCATCTCCATCAGTAACTCAGCACCTGAAAACTGAACCCTTGTCTTACACATTTGTCCATCATATCTATCACGGCACAGAGGCTACCAGATGGCAACGATAATGGGTGAATAACGGGTCAGTGGGTGACTGCATTTATACATGCTGTTCTAGGCAAAGAAGCTAACAAAATTAAAGAAGAGGAACAAGATGACTTCAGAGGAAGCAGGATGGAAGGACGAGGGGGACACACATCAATGGGTACATCAGCAGGCATTGCTGGCCTCTTTCAGGCAACATACTTCCCTTCCTTTGCTTTACTATGCTAGATCTGGTCTCAGACTATTGGAGCCAATATGAATGGTTTGCAACTTACAAAATTACTGTTTCACAAAAGCAATCAGTGGAAATAAAAGTCCTTCATCTGCCAAACTAAAACTGATAGCATTCTGACAGACTGTTACTATCTTGATTTGATGAACTATCAATATCATCAATAACACCTCACTCAAGGCCCTGTGGATTGTTGGGTATGGAGATAGCTCAGTAAGTAATCTGTGAAGTTAAAAGCTGCACTTCTGAATGCCTGTTAGACTTTCAGTTCTGCTACCTGTGGACATTAACGGGTAGGCCTCAATTCTTTCATCTACAAAATTGGGATAAGAAAAGTCATCTCGTGCAGTGGCTCTGAGGATTAAATGAGAGCATTCATATAAGAAGCTTAGTGTAATGCCTGGCATACAGGAACGGGTTAAGCAACATTAATTATTATACAAGTGTAAAATCTATTTGAGTTTACGAAACTTATACTCAAATTGGAGAAGATTATACTTGCACAAATACTTCATCTGAATTCAATTCAACAACCATTTGCTGAGCTTGAATACACATAAAGAGACAAGGTTAGGCACTAAAAAGAATAAAGATAAGATGTCCTCCATCTTTAGAGATCTTCAGTCTAGTAGGTAAGACTACTAAGTACCCCCAACTAATTATAAGTCAGATAATGTTCAGGGATACTTATTAGATACACTAGAAATGGCACCCCAGTAGACATATTATTCCAGTGGATCTCAAATGGACATATCTGGCAATGTCTGGAGACATTTCGGGTTGTGGCAACTAGGGGGAGGGCAAGATTATTGGTCTGCTACTGGCATTTAGTGGGTAGAGTACAGGGATTCTGCTAAATTTCCTGCAATGCATGAACTAGCCTTCTGGAATAGGAAAGCACCCTGCTCAAAATGTCAACAGTGCTGAGTGGAGAATCCCCCTGTCCTCTGACTGTAAATATACTGTATTCTGGAGAGTCAGTCCTCACGTCCCCATCCACAGCCTGATTCACTTCTGATGAGACAGGCTTCCTAAGACATTAGCTGTTTGGAACTCTGCCAGTGGCTTCTAATGGTTATTTCTCATAGGCTTATCCTCCTTTTGATCCAAGTCGATCTTTCTACTTGTCACTACATGGCTAATCAGGCCATGAGCAGACCCCACAAAGCTGCCTAGATTCCTAGTTTTACCATCTTCCAATGTGGTCTGTCTCATCCCCATCCAAGCTCCAGTTAAAACAACAACAAGTTCGCCATGGAAATATCAAGCTATTCTCATTTTTATAGCCTGCTTTTTTGGGGCTGGCAGAAAAACCTCTTAAAATATTTCCGGAAAAGAATAAAAGGAAAAGGAAATTATTGTTACCTAGCTGTTGCCAATTAAAATAATGAAACTTTGAATGACTAAATTATCCAATGTATAAACATACTTTATATTAGTCTGTTTACACAATGATCATCGTTCTTAATAATTTAGTGTCTTAAAATGCACAGTGAAGACCTGGCATGGTGTCTCATGCCTGTAATCCCAGAACTTTAGGAGGCCAAGGTGGGTGAATCACAAGGTCAGGAGTTTGAGACCAGCCTGGCCAATATGGTGAAACCCCATCTCTACTAAAAATAGAAAAAGTAGCCAGGCGTGGTGGCAGGCGCCTGTAGTCCCAGCTACTAGGGAGGCTGAGACAGGAGAATCGCTTGAAACCAGGAGGCAGAGATTGCAATGAGCCGAGGTCATGCCATTGTACTCCAGACTGGGTGACAACGTGAGACTCCATCTCAAAAAAAAAAAAGCACAATATAAAAATGTTTGATGTCTTGACAATATTTGCCCTACCACAAAGCATGCTCTAGCATCAGTGACTTGAAATAGTCGATATCTCCTGTTACTGTAAAATATTCACCCTCTGTTAATCCAGTGAATTTATAGATATAGAGCACATATCTCCACTCACCCCAACCATGTCTAAGAGCAAAATTAAACCCCAAAGTTGTCATACCCATTAGGATGGCTACTATCAAACTAACAAACAAACAAACAAAAAACAAGTGTTAGTGAGGATGTAGAGAACCGGAACACTTGCACTCTGTTAGTAGGACTGTAAAACAATGCAGTCATCATGGAAAACAGGATGGCAGTCCCTCAAAAAATTAAAAATGGAATTACCATATGATCCAACAATACTACTTCTGGGTTGTATCCAAAAGAACTGAAATCAGGGTCTTGAAGATATATTTGTATGCCCATATTCATAGCAGCATTATTCACAGTAGTTAAAGGTAGAAGCAATCCAAGTGTCCCTCCATGGATAAATACGCAAAATATAATGTACACATACAATATTATTCAGCCTTGAAAAGGAAGGAAATTCTGACACATGCTACAACATGAATGAATCTTGAGGACAATATATGAAGTGAAAAAAGCTAGTCACAAAAAGACAAATACTATGTAATTCCACTTACACCTAGTATCTGGAATAGTCAAACTCCTAGGAACAGAAAGTAGAAGGGTGACTGCCAGGAGCTGTGGGGAGGAGATAGGAAACTGTTGTTTAATGGTATAAGTTCTAGAGACTGGTAGCATAATAATGTGAATATACAACACTAATGCACTGTTCACTTAAAAATGGTTAAGATGGTACATTATATGGTATGTGTATTTTACAACTACAGAAAAATCAAGTTGTTAATATTTAATGTCACTTCTAAGCATTCTCTTCTTGGACTCATTAACTCAAAATTCTTTGCACATCTAAGAAGAAACATATCTATACATCTATCTGGAAACTAGGCTCATAGCTACAAACATAGCTTAGATTTAGTTCATTTTCCAAAGGAAAATAAATGTTGTAAGTTATACAGAATAGAGCATTAGCAATTAAATTAACATGGCCAAAATTCCACGCATGTAGAATCTATTTCTCTTTCACACAATTAGCTTAAAAAGGGTGATTTTGGAAGGCAGTCCAGCCCACATAAATGACTATCAACATAGAAATGATTGGGTAAATCATAAAACACTCATACCATGAAAGAGTAGATGTAAAACGGTGCAAGGATGTCTATGCAACGAAGGCTGAATGGAAAAGTAAACTGTAATACAATAGCATTCATACATCCCCATGTCACTGTTCTAAGCATCTGGGACCAGTAGTGTTAAATAATTTTGGGTCCTGCTCGAAGATGTTATATAGCGTAACAGAGATAAGCTAAAACGCAAACATGTATATGATCACAAATAGTAAGTTCCATAAAGAAAAAGTACTGGATACCATAAGAAGGAGCACTTGTTTTAGAGGGTTCAAGGGATGGATGTGTCCACCATGAGCCGACTCACATCTTATGTAAACTGAGGCCTGAAGAAGAATGAACAAGATTAAGTCAAGTGATCAACAGAAGAAGGAACACCGTACATGAAGGCTCCTACGTATCTGTACACAATAAGTGATATGGTTTGGATCTGTGTCCCCATTCAAACCTCATGTTCAATTGTAATCCCAGGTGTTGGAGGTAGGGCCTAGTGGTAGGTGACTGGATCATGAAGGTGGGTTCTTCATGAATGGCTTAACACCATCCCTTTGCTGCTGTTCTTGTGGTAGAGTTCTCATGAGATATGATTGATTTAAAAAGTTTGTAGTCCCTCCCCATCTCTCTCTTTCTCTCTCCAGCTTCTACCATGTAAGACGTTCCTGCTTCCTCTTCCACCATGACTGTAAGTTTTCTAAGGACTCCTCAGAAGTAGAAGTTGCTATGCTTCCTGTACAGCCTACAGAATCGTGAGCCAATTAAACCTCTTTTCTTTATAAATTATCCAGTCTCACGTATTTCTTTATACCAATGTGAGAACTGCCTAATATAAGAATGGTTGTAATCATTATTATACCCAAAGAGTTAGACTTAAAAGCCTATTACCTTCTCCTTTAGTGAGAGTCCTTTGTTCTGCTTTTTTTTTTTTTGTGAGATGGAGTCTTGCTCTGTCGCCATGCTGGAGTGCAATGGCGCAATCTCGGCTCACTGACAACCTCCTCTGGGTTCAAGTGATTCTCTTGCCCCAGCCTCCCAAGCAGCTGGGACTACAGACGTGTGCCACCACATCCAGTTAGTGTGTGTGCGTGTGTGTGTGTGTGTGTGTATGTGTTTGATTTTTGTTTCTTTTTTTTTGAGACAGAGTCTCGCACTGTTGCCCAGGCTGGAGTGTAGTGGCATGATTTAGCTCACTACAACCTTTGCCTCCCAGGTTTAAGCAATTCTCCTTCCTCAGCCTCCTGAATAGCTGGGATTACAGGTCCCTGCCACCACAACTGGCAATTTTTTTTTTAATTTTTAGTAGAGACAGGGTTTCACTATGTTGGCCAGGATGGTCTGGATCTCTTGACCTCGTGATCTGCCTGCCTCGGCCTCCAAAAGTGCTGGGATTACAGTGGGGAGCCACTGTACTCACCCTGTTCTGCTATTTTCATTCCTCCTACCTATCAAAAGACAAACTGACTTACATGTTGCTGCGTCTTATTAAAAAGGGTTGAAGAAAAAGCATGTGTATTTCAGTCTTTTTCTCTCAAGTATATAAAATATAGCAATATATACCTATTAGAGGGATTCAGAGAAAGCAAGTGGATTGAGTTAACACACTGTGGAAGTCTTAAGTCTACTTACAAGAGCAAACAATTTCTGAGACTGGCCCAGATATAACTATTGTTAACCACACTGCAGACCCTGCAGAATCAAAAGAGCTCATCACCTAATTCACTCTCACTCTCTGCATAATCTCATCCAATAGAGAAAACTGAACTTAAATACCATCTGTACATTGGTGATTTTCAAATTTCTTTTTCTAGCTTGCATCTCTCCCCTGATTTCCACTTAACAGTGCATTTGGCTAATATTTAACATGTCCACAAGAAAATGTTTGATAACACTCACCACAGCTGTTCCCTCCTACAGTCCCTCCATCTCAGAATCCCATCAGGCCTAAAACCTAAAATGAGTGGTTTTCAACTGGTTGAAAAGCAATACAAATATAAAATTTAATAATTTTTAAAAAATTGAAAAGAAATCAGTTTTCAGTAGCAGTTTTTAAGTGTAAGCTCCATAAATGAGGTAGTGAACTTGGGCTAATAACTGACACTGTCCAGCAGAGTACACAGTCACAGAAGACAATCAAATCAAGATGTTTGTCTATAGTCCCAGATGCTTGGGAGGCTGAGGCAAGAGAATCACTCACGCCTATAAGCCCAGCACTTTGGGAGGCTGGGGTGAGCGGACGACTTGAGGTCAGGAGTTTGAAACCAGCTTGGCTAACATGGTGAAACCCCATCTCTACTAAAAATATAAAATCAGGTGTGGCAGTGCACACCTGTAATCCTAGCTAATCAGGAGGCTAAGGCAGGAGAATCACTTGAGCCCAGGAGGTGGAGGTTGCAGTGAGCCAGGATCACACCACTGCACTCCAGTCTGGGTGACAGAATGAGACTCCATCTCCAAAAAAAAAAAAACAAACAAACAAACAAAACACAAAAACCTCAAGACATTTGAGGCAGAAGCAGCATGGATCATCTACTCCATGAATTCCCAAATTCCAGTCATTCACATTCCACTTTCATGATTTTGGCCATGGCCATGTCCTACATTTTTCCTTATAAATGGATTTACTTCTTTTACTAAGCATCCTGCAAAGCAATAATTTTCATTAAATCCAGAGTTGTTCTGTATCCAATACACATTGAAATAAATATGGAACTACTAACATTTAAAATGTTCATTCTGGCCAGGTATGGTGGCTCATACCTATAATCCTAGCACTTTGGGAGGCTGAGGTGAGTGGATCACTTGAGGTCCGGAGTTTGAGACCAGCCTTGTCAACATGGTGAAACTCCATCTCTACTAAAAATACAAAAATTAGCCGGGTGTGGTGGTGCATGCTGGCAATACCAGCTACTCTGGAGGCTGAGGCAGGAGAATCACTTGAACCTGGGAGGCGGAGGCTGCAGTTACCCAAAACTACACCACTGCACTCTGGCCTGGGTGACACAGCGAGACTCTGTCCCCCCAGAAATAAATAAAATAAAATAAAATGTTCATGAATATAAGGGCTAATACCTAACACATTGCTGGTGGTTTCCATTTTACACTTTGGAAAATGCTGAACACTCCTCATTTTTAAAAAAGGAAACAAAGTCTCAAGGAGCTTAAAGCTTTACTAGATGTCAATAATTAATTGAGACCTAGACTTTCCCACTTTGTGTTCTGGTTTCCTGCTGACTCTAAAAGCACATGTTATTTGATTTGCATCCCTTACATAGTATTCTTTTACCTGTAGTAACAGAAATCATTCTGTGGGTAAAACGTAAAGTGAATAGAATTTAAAAGTCTCAGATGGGAGGGGCTATTTTATTTTCCCTCTTTAGAAATAAAGCAACTACTATGTAATGCACTCTTTTTCCATCCGGGCAGTTAGATATGGTTATACAAATGAAGAGTACATCAGTTTTGCAAACAGCAGTATATCTGCTGTTAAAAATATGTGAAAGATACAAAGGTTTGGTAGAAGTCTGGAACGTGAAGAAGGTAAGGTCTTCATAGGGTGGCCATGTTTTCCAAATGAAAAAAGGAAATACACTAGCCTCAGGACGAGCCTGAGGTTAACCACTACACTAGTAAAAAGTTAACCAAATTGCTATCCGTTGGATTATTACAGTAAATTATCTTGTCTAATATCATCAGGGGGAAAAAATGTTAGTTAAAATCATTCTTTTGAACTGACTCATTGATTGGTTTTCTATTTATTTAGTTCTCCTTTACTATCTTAATTTTTTTAATGTCACACATGCAAGTCCTGCACACCCTTTGTTTAGCTATCTTTGAGTCTCTTTTTTTTTTTTGCCACCTTTTTTCGGTTCTGTTTAGAAATATAATTTATATCTATAAACCTGGCTAACTTATCTTATTTATCTCTAATAATTTGTAGATTCTTTGCAATTTTCTATGTGGGAAACCATATCACACAATTTTCTATGTGGGAAACCATATCACAATATGACAATTTTCTTACATTTTAAGTCTTAGATTTTTATGCCTTTGGATTCCCTGTTTTGTTTTTTTTTGTTTGTTTGTTTTTGAGACAGAGTCTCGCTCTGTCACCCAGGCTAGAGTGCAGTGGCACCATCTTGGCTCACTACAACCTCTGCCTCCTGGGCTCACGTGATCTTCCCACCTCAGCCTCCCAAGTAGCTGGGACACCATACCCAGATAATTTCTGTAGAAACAGGGTTTCTCTATGTTGCTCAGGCTGGTCTCAAACTCCTGGGTTCAAGTGATCCAAGCACTCTGGCCTCCCAAAGTGCTGGGATTACACAAGTGAGCCACCACACCCAGCCCGCCTCTGGTTCCATATTACTGAACAGACTAGGGGCCCTCCAAAACAATTTTGAATTTAAACAGTAACAGTGCACCTCTTCGTGTGATTCCTAATATTTAAGTGAATGTTTCTAATGTTTGAGTAAATTAACGTTTCTAAGTCTTATAAAATTTCATACACAACTATCATAGTATTCTGTTCAAA
Organism: Cacajao melanocephalus; assembly: GCA_963573385.1. Lineage (NCBI taxonomy): Eukaryota > Metazoa > Chordata > Mammalia > Primates > Pitheciidae > Cacajao > Cacajao melanocephalus. The sequence goes on from CAUYLG010004086.1 coordinate 28,564, forward strand.
TGACAATGTTAACCGGAAATTTCTTAAGGCCATTGCCATATTATAATAGACAAGAGTTGAAGTGATTGCCTAACTCACAATAATTCCTTTGTTTCTGAAAATAGCTCTGATATTCAAAGGAAAGTCTATGTAACATATTCTGTCCCTTCAACTTTGGGTGATTGATCAAGCATCTTTAAGTAACCTTGGCTGGGCCAATCAGAGCCTCTCTTACATTTCTTTTTTTCTTTTTCTTTCTTTTTCATCCTGCTTTAAAATGAGAAACTAGACAATCCTCTCTAGAAACAATTTCTGTGAGGTTTAGTACAATGTTTAGGACTTACCATGTGGAAGAAGCCAGCTAACAGAATGAGGCTGACAAGCAAATGAGAGGCAGAGATAAAAAGCCTCTTAGAGGCCTTAAAAGTTTGTGATTCTGGCTGTTTCTTAATCCCAGAAGCAATGTGGGCCCTCTCACAGATAAATGAGATACCTCAATGTCTTCCTAATTTCCTGTTTGACTTGCAAATGAGTATCCTGGGTTACACACAAATAAATCACCACAGGATGAAGTAACATAGCATCTTGATAAGAACCCCTAAGAGTCAGGCTTTTCAAATTATGAATCCTGACTTCAGGAAAAAGGGAATATTTATGAATAATTTGTTATTTTCAATTATTATTATAACAAGTAGAATGTAATGAACTATTTACTATAATATCATAAGGTATTACCATTGGGAGAAACTGTCAGTAAAGAATACACCCGATTTCTCGTTATTTTTTATAGTTAAGAGTGAATTTATCATTATCTAAAAAAGGTTAATTTTAAAAAGCTTTTGTTGCCTTTTCTCTTGAAATTAAATCTATCGAATTATCAAGTTAAATCTGCATTTTACTCTGTAGTGCATAAATATACTCTATGGTTTAATGAGAAGCAAAGACAAAAGGCATTGTGTTTACCAAAAATGTTCCCTTATTTCTGAATATCTGGTTGGTTTGTCAGTTGATAGTTCCCATTCATTCATAGCTTTGTTACCATTAATTAAAATTTCCCTTCAGGATATCTTTTACAGATGTTTCACTAGTCTACTTCATGCCTATTTAGGTTTATTTTTTCTGTCCTTTAAGTGCTTCACCCAGATGTTAAACTTTTAATGGACAGTTACACAATAACTTTATATGCATTTACCTTTCATAATACCAAAGTATCTTTGTGCTTCCCAAGTATCAAAGAAGAACATCAAAAACTGGTTTATGAATGGAATAAAGACTAGCACTTCCCCAGCTGTACCAATGGAAAGTAATAGCCAACGCTATACAGTAAATATATTTTTATAAGTGCAAAGATAAAAATGGAAAGATCTCAATATGATGTGCAATTAAAAAACTCCAAAGTAAAATTCATGAAACTAGGATAAATGCCAAAGGCAGGAAAATGATGGAACTAGAGATGCGAGGGAAGAGACCAGAAATGCAGGTGTTGTGTGGTGGCTCATATTCATAGTAATATGCAACAAAAAACCTTAACACCCAAAGGTTCATAGGAAAACAACAAAACTTAAAAAAAAAATCAATACGGTTTATATCTTGACAGAAAAAGAATCAGAAGAATATGAAAGTACTTTATTCAGAGTATCCTATTTAAAATTAATTGCTTTTTCAATAGCACTATCTAGTTTAAAAAAAGTTCCCTTTAAATTCTTCCCTGCAATCAATGTCAAATATAAAAAAAATAAAAGGGTCTTGGGAAACAGGAAAGTAGAAAGACTAGATGACTATTTTCACATACGCGTCTACAAATCTTTAAATTTAGCAACTGAATATATAACCATGAAATCCCAGCTTTGAAACTAGCATTAATAAGAAAAAATATATATTTATGCCCAGATAATGAAGCTGGACAGCAAAATACAAACATATTTTAAAATTAGTGTCAACTCAGTTCTCTATGCTGACTGCGTGCTATGACAGCAGAACTCCTAATAGCATACAACCTGAATTTTACTAAGGAAAAGTACCACCTTCTGACCAAGTATTATTTTGCAAGAGCTAGTAAAAAGCACCAAAAAAAAGTCTCAGTTCTACATCTTTAATTCTTCTTTGATATGCTCTGTTAACAAGCAGTGAAATGGCTAAAAAGACACCTGCCAGGGTAGGCTTCACTGACAACTGCACTATTTCTATTCTGAGGCATTTTTTGAATTTTGGCGGACATTTGTAGTTATCATTAAGAGTCCTAAGTCATTTTCCGTTACAGATTCAAAAGATATAATCTATAAATATGAACATTTTGAAATGTATTCTGAAATCTTGGCAATTATCCTACTCAATTCCTTCATACTAACAATTTTTTTTTCAAAGAGAGTTTATTTCTCTGTCAGATTTAACCATAATGAATTAATTCAAACGATCTGAGAAATGGTGAAAAGAAAACTGTAGTAAGTCTCAACAATCACTTTTTCTTTTTCTATCAAGGAGTTTGTGCTACTAAACACTATGCTAAATTTTGAACAACCAAGATGGTTTTCAGAACACCTGACATATGCAAGGAAAATAAGAATATAAAAAGATCAGGTCTCTGACCACAAGGTGCCTAAAATCAAACCTAAAAGAGAGAAGACATGGGATAGAACAGAACAATGAGCTGCAAGCCCCAACTCCTGGAATTGGGTCCTATATGTAAAGTGTGGTCACTTACTGGTGGTCTACATCACACTGAGTAACTCATTTAGAGGCTGTGCTCTGTTTTCAGATTATTGTAATGATCAAATAAAATGTATATAAAAGCTCTCTACATAATTAAAAAATACAAATGAGGGGCCGGGCATGGTGGCTCATGCCTGTAATCCCAGCACTTTGGGAGGCTAAGGCAGGAGATCATCTGAGGTCAGGAGTTCGAGACCAGCTGGGTCAACATGATGAAACCCCATCTCTACTAAAAATACAAAAAGTAGCCAGGCATGGTGATGGGCACCTATAATGCCAGCTACTTTGAAGGCCGAGGCACAAGAATCACTTGAACTCCGAAGATGGAGGTTGCAGTGAGCTGAGACCCTGTCACTGCACTCTAACGTGAGCAACAATTTTGAGACTTTGTCACAAAAATAAATAATTTAAAAAATTTTTTAAATAAATTGTATTATTATTAGCACTAAAATATAAAAGCCACTATTATTGCAATTGTGATAAACTGTTTATGATCTACCACCTCTCATTCCTAACTTAATATTTCACCAGAAAACTGGAAATCAGGAAAGGGAAAGCATCCACAATTCAGGAAATGTGAAAATCAGAACTTTATACATGTAGCACATTGAGAAGGTTTATTTATTCTTCTTTTTTTTTTTTTAATTTCAGGTGAAATCACTGTAGAAAAATGTTGCTATGGAGACCAACATACCTAAAATTTGTTTCTAATCCAACTTAACCTAAGACATACCAGAAGCATAATCCGTTTTCACACATGTGGAATTTTGGCATATTGTGTCTCATTTAACTGAGACAATAAAAGAAACTTGATTACTTCACAAATAATTGCACTTAAGCATATAACAGCACCAAAGCCAGAAACTTAAGATTAATCAGTTTCACCTACTGAGGGCATATCTGCAAATCAAAGATGTCTGGCAAAAATAATAAATAAAGAGAAATCTTTCATCAAGAGAAATGGGGATACGTAATTTTTTCAACCTTTAAAATATTCTACTACTTCATAAATTCTGGGTTCAAGAAAGGGGGAAAGACTTAAATAGGTTTATCAGACTTACTGAACGTTTTTAGATCTTACATGTCAAAAATTTACTGTGGGAACTGTCAAAGGATTGATGGATAAAGTTTTCATAGAAATATATGCCTAATCAGAGGCGTTTGAACCCGAGCAATTCCATCTTGAACAGGGATCGGGTAAAATAAGGCTGAGACTTACTGGGCTGCATTCCCAGGAGGTCAGGGATTCTTAGTCACAGGATGAGACTGAAGGCTGGTACAAGATACTGGTCACAAAGACCTTGCTGATAAAACAGGATGCAGTAAAGAAACCAGTCAAAACCCACCAATACCAAGATGGTGGCAAAAGTGACCTCTGGTCACCATCACTGCTCATTATACGCTAATTATAATGTATTAGCACGCTAATTATAATGTATTAGCACGCTAAAAGACATTGTCACCACGGCATGACAGTTTATAAATGCCATGGCAACATCAGGAAGTTACCCTATATGGTCTAAAAGGGGAAGGGACCCTCAGTTCCACAAATTGTCCAGCCCTTTCCAGAAAACTCATGAATACTCACCTCTTGTTTAGCACATAATCAAGAAGTAACTATAAGTACACTCAGTTGAGCAGCCCAAGCCCATAACTTTCACTTTACTATATGGACTTGTCCCAAATTCTGTCTTGCGTGAGGTCCAAGAACCCTCTCTTGGGATTTGGATTGAGACCCCTTTTTCAGTAAATTGTTGAAAATTAAGACAATTTCAAAACTTATAACTATATTCTTCCCTAATTTTTGTAAGATATTGAAGTAATACATCTAAAGTACTTATTAGCACATCCTACATACGCTATCAACAATATATGTTAGTTATTGTTATTAATGGAATTTGTCATTGAAATAGAGTCTAAGTTTGTGACAATGTGAATTACATGAAGGCTCCAGATCCACACAGCATGGGTTCAAACCCTTGTGGTACCACGCCTTTGAGTTTCCTCTTCTTTGAAATGGGTACATTGAGAGCGTACACTTCTGAGGCCTGCTGCGCGTATTAAATTAGTTGAAACATATGAAGCAACTGCAGCAGTGCCTTGAACCTTGGAATGCTCAGTGTCAGCTGCTATCATCAGCTAAAGCAGTGATGCCCCATAGAAACATAATGCAAGGCACATAACAACTAACACATTTTAGGTGTTCAACAGACACATATTCCTGATGTCTAATGTACTGAGTACCAATAATAGATTTTTCACATCTCTTGAGGCTCATACTGAAGCTCAAAATCAAATGATATTATCGACACATTTTCTTCTTTCTAAAAAAAATCTAAAATTATTCTGCTTTTGTCCCCATTAACCTTTATTAACTTTATGCTTTAAAACAAAAGTGAAAGAAAGGAAAATAGAGACCTTAATAGTCTTATAAAGAAAATATTGAAATGTTAATGAAGGTTATAAATTTCTCTTCAAAGTCCCCCTATAATTTTTTTTTTTATTGTCCTAAAGCAATACCCAGACAACTAGTTCATTTCAGTGAAGTACTTTTATTACCCAAGCATAAAAACGCAGACTAGGTAGAGTGTCTCATGCCTGCAATCCTAGCACTATTGGAGGCCAAGGTGGGATGATTACTTGATGCCAGGTGTTCAAGACCAGCCTATAGAACATGGTGACATCCACCACCTCTGAAAAATGAAAAGATAAAAACTTAAGAATTAGCTGGACATGGTGGCATGTGCCTGTAGTCCCAGCTACTCAGGAGGCTGAGGCAGGAGGATCACTTGCGCCTAAGAATCCAAGGCTACTGTGACCAGCCCAGGCGACAGAGTGAGATGCTGTCTCTAAAAAAATATACAAATTCTGGGAAACCTAAAGCAAAATTTGTAACTCACACAGGTCAAAGGCAAACATGAAATGTTGTGTGCAATGATAGATAAAAAAGAAGTTTCTCATGTTCATCAAAATGAAGAATAAAATAAATAAGTTCACTGGTATAAATTCTCTAAGATAAACCCTAGGTAAAATATTTTGAAGTTGAAGCTTCCTCCATTGCTGACAAAGATATAGCCAAGAAAATAATTTACATTGCTAAACAAACAAGAAATCATTTGTCAAGGTCAGGGACTGTACTAGAAAGTGAGGGGCCCAGGGGTCAGACAATGATTGAAGGGAAAAGGAGGAGCATAAAGTGGCCAGATCATTTGGACCCTCACTGTGTCCACAACCTATGAGCTGCTATCTGTTATGGTCCCACATCTCTACTATACACAAGTGAAGAAAAGGGGCTTTGAGCAAGCCATCCAAACAGCTTTCTCTCAGTTCTCCTACTGATCTAATGTCCTCCTAAGAGGACATTAGACTCTACCGTGATACTACCACAACTGCTCAAACTGGGGACTTGATGAACCTCAGAGCTCTATCCTTCTACCCTTTTTCTCTTCTGTCTCACACTCTTAGCCTGGGTGATCTCACCCATTCCCATAGCTTTAAATGCCTCACACAGGTCAACAACTTCTAAATTTATGTCTTCAGCCCCAGCTCGTCCCCTATATATCTAGAATTCCAGACCCTATATATCTAGCTACTCCCCAAACAAGGCTACTTAGATATAGAGTAGGCATCTATCTCTATCCAATTTTTTTAGTAGAGATGGGATCTCACTATGTTGCCCATGCTGGTCTCTAACTGCTGGCCTCAAAGCCATCCTCCTGCCTTGGCCTCCCAAAAATGCTAAATTACAGGTATCTCAATAAACAGCCACATCTCCCACGAGCTCCATTATTTTTCTTTTTAGCATTTATCACCACCACACATAATCTGTTTAATGTTTGTTTTTTCCCCTTAGATTGCAAGTTTCATGAGAGCAGGTCTTTTTCTTATAATGTTAGCATTCAAGAAGACTAAAGTTAAGGCCATATGGAAAGGGCAGGGACCCAGGGGAGATACATGGGTTGAAGCCTGAGTGATAAAAGGGAGCCGATCAGGAGAGGATATGGATGAGGATGTTCAAGGCACAGAAAAGTGCAAATGTGTACGTTCAAAAGAAGCCTGTAGTGACATATGAAAAGGAATAAAAAGAAATCCATAGGGCTGGAGAACAGGCAGCAAGAGGGAACATATTAAGAAGGGAGAGGCTGGGTGCAATGGCTCACGCCTGTAATCCCAATACTTCAGGAGGCCAAGGCGGGTGGATCACTTGAGACCAGGAGTTCGAGACCAGCCTGGCCAACATGGTGAAACCCCATCTCTACTTTAAAAAAAAAATACAAAATATAAAAATTAGCTGGGTATAGTGGCATGCGCTTGTAATCCTAGCTACTCAGGAGGCTGAGGCATGAAAATCACTTGAACCTGGAAAGAAGAGGTTTCAGTGAGTCAAGATTGCACCACTGCACTCCAGCCTGGAAGGCAGAGACTTGCCTTAAAAATAAATAAAATAAAATAAAATAAAGGGAGAAATGGGGGTGGGTGAGGTTCCAGGGATTTAGGGGAGGCACTATCACCTCCAGTGGTGTGGAGGCAAAAGAGTCAAATTCACTATTTCAATACAAACAACAAAGAAGAGGTTACCTAGATCTCTTCCAGAAAGCCACAACCCAGCACTTCATCCTTTTCCAGGGAGTTCTCTTATGTTAACATTGGTGCAAATTAATTTTGAACAGCCTAAGACAAAATGGTGGCATTTGCACAGCCAAGACAGCTGTGATCTCAAGAAAAAGACCAGTTTCTGTGGTGGTACAGAAACTTAGAAGATGTTACCGCAACATTTACATGGTTTAGAAGCCCCTCTTTATATTGGGGGTATATGGGTCTGACCACAAAGACACCTGATCAGTGACACCTTCTAACCAAAATCATTTAAGTGCTGCATTTTATGTGAAAAAATTCTAGCATTTACAATAAAGATGCACTTTTTTGTTGAGACAGAGTTTCATTCTTGTTGTCCAGGCTGGAGAGCAATAGTACAATCTCAACTCACCACAAACTCCACCAATAGGATTCAAGTGATTCTCCTGTCTCAGCCTCCCAAGCAGCTGGGATTGCAGGCATGCTTGGCTAATTTTGTATTTTCAGTAGAGACAGGGTTTCTCCATGTTGGCCAGGCTGATCTCAAACTCTCAACTTCAGGTGATCTGCCCACCTTGGCCTCCCAAAGTGCCAGGATTATAGGTATGAGTCACTGCACCTAGCCAAGATGCACTTTTTTAAAAGTCCGTATCAATAATCGATACCAGATCCTCACCTTCCAAGTAATACACATTTTATTAGGTCAGTACAAAGAGCTATTAAATTTTTCTTATGTTTGTGCCATTAAAATGTTGTTCTCTGCCTAGCCACGTGATGGCAAGTGTCAATCAACACTGTGGAAAATCCTGCTTTATGGAAAGTGGGTGAGATGTATGAGACAGAATAAACTGTATCTTCCTCAAAAGGTTCTGAAATATATTTTCCATTATTCTATCAGTTGCTTTTTTGTTGCATTAAAAGTATGCATTTTTAGATGGCTTTAGCAGAAATGTTAAAAAATTTAAAAAAAAAACCTCAATACTTAAAGTTAGAAGGAGACAAGACAAAGTTCCATTATTAAAATCAATGTTTCTTTGGGCTTTTTTTCCTGCAAATAGTCATTAAACTACAAAGATGACATATTCATCTTCCTAAATATGGTAAATTATTGGAAATAAGAGAATTTATTGAAATTGCTAATTTCTAACATCCTCTTTCATCTTCATGAGATTTTTATTTTCTTTTTTTGGAGATAGGTTCTTGCACTGTCACCCAGGCTGGAGTGCAATGGCACAATCTCAGCTCACTGCAGCCTCAACCTCGTGGGCCCATGTGATCCTCCCATCTCAGCCACTCAAGTAGCTGGAACTACAGGTGTGCACCACCAATGCCTGGCTAGTTTTCGTCTTCTTTTGTAGAAATGGGGTTTGACTATGTTGTCCAAGCTGGTCTCAAACTCTTGGGCTCAAGCAAACCACTTGACGCAGCCTCCCAAAGTGCTGAGATCACCAGCATGAGCAACTGTGTCCAGCCAATATTTTTGTTTACACATTGTTTCAACATACTGAAGATTGTGGTCAAACCTAATAAATATATATAATACTCATGAGTTATCGATAAAAAAAACAGAATTAGTGGCTTTATAATTAATTATAGAGTTCCTTTACAACTTCCTGGTACACTAAAAACATTCTACTTCCCAAACAAAGCTCTAATTTTAAAAATACATGTTCTTTGACACATCTTTGTACAAAATCTCTCACAATCTATACATACAGGTTGAGCATGTCAAATCTGAAAATCTAAAATCAGGAATGTCCCAAAATCCAAAACTGTTTGGATGCAGACATAATGTTCAAAGGAAATGCTCACTGGGGCATTTCCAATATCAAGTTTCCAAATTTGGGATGCTTATCCAGTGAGTATAATGCAAATATTCCAAAAATTTTTTAAATCTGAAATCTAAAACATTTCTGGTCCCAAGCATTTTGGATAAGGGATATTAAACCTATATTATCATTGTTTTAATAACGTCATATGACTGGAAGTGTTAACACTGCAGTGTTTAGATCTGTGTGATTGGTGATTATTTTGTATATAATCTGTGGAAATGCATTCCATTAGACTTGCATCTATACTTTTTTTCACTACATTGCACATTATTTATTTCAGACCCTTTCTGAAACAACAGGTAAAGCAATCAAAACTCACAGTATGATTTTACCCATGAAAGAAGAATTTATTCCCTGCCCCAACAACAGAAACATGGCCAGAAGAAGAAATGCAGATCTCTGAAACACTGAGGGTCAGATCTTCCTCTCCACGGCTTAAGACTCTACCACATTCTTGAGCCATTTCCTCTCCTTGGTCTCTGTCCTTGACTCTGTCATCATACTGGATGATGTCAAGATCCTGCCTATAAAACATCTAAATCTCTGAGCTCAGCTTTCTAGATTCCTAAGACCTGTCTCCCAGCTCAGCTATATCCTAATCTCATCACTCTCCCTATCAGCTCCAAAACCAAGCTCAGTACATTTCATAACTTCCCTGTCTTCAGACTCCCCTTTGTTCCCAGTGAATCTTCAACATCACTAAGTAGTTGTGCTTGGCATCTCTGCTTTCTAAGGCTATCAGTAAGCTCCTGCCTCGATTATTGCTATACTCAACCAAGACCCATTTTCATATTGTACAAATCATGTCTCCTTAATCCAGCACCCTTATCTTCTGGGCCAACCATCAACTTGAATCTGATCTCCCAACAGTGTCACAGTTCGGCATTAGATATTCCTAGAAAAATCCACAAAAACGTGGTAACTAGTCTATTCTTGACAGATTTATGATGTCTAACTTCAATTTCTCTTCACTGCTGACCATAGTCCCCTTACTCATCTCTTGAATAACCTACCCCTGGCTGTTCTAAACCAATTCTACAAACTCCTGGGCACAGCAAATAACCATTCCTTCATAAAACTATTCTCAACTTGTCTAATCAACCATTTTGCTGTTTCACATTCCTACTATGTTTTCACCACTCCTCTTTCTTTTCTCATGCCTTAAAGGAACAGCTTTTCCTCTGAAGCCTAAAAAGTCTCTTCAGTGCTATGAGAACATTCCTTTGGATCTCTTTCCTCCCAAAAACAGCAACACATTTTCTTCTATTCTTTAAACTAATATATTTTCTAGAATTAGAACCCACAGTACTTAGTTTATTGCTTTCCTGAACTATTTGCACAAGACCTGACTCACAGCCTCACCAACCCAGAACTATTTCCCTTGTTTCCATTACCCTTCTAATTCTTAATTTTCGAATCTCTCTAACTACTCTTTTCCATTTCTGTCATCAGATGCTCTTGCTGGCCACAGGTACACATACTACCCAAGTCTCCCTGTGAAAGTTAGACTTCTATGGCTCAGCTCACAGAGGTAGAGTAAGGATTACATAAAAAGTGCTTAAAACAGCATGGTATTTAGGCTGTTTTAAGCCCTGTATACTCAAGATCAAAGTCACCTTCACAGAAAACCTTTCTTTGCCCCACCAGAAAAGGTCAGTCTCCCATAAAAGTATACACATTTCTAGTAGTACAGATCACATTGCATGGCTGTCTCTCTGGTACTGGGACTAGACCCATGTAGGCTAATGTTTCCTAAAAGAATGTGATCATCCCACCACCAAACAAAACATTTCTTCCCCACCTTATCTCTTTCTCACATGGCTGCCAAAGTACTATCTCCTGAATCATACTTAAATTCTCTCATTCTTTTCTCCAAAAACTTCTGGGAATTCTCCCACTACCTATAACAAACACAACAACTTCTAGGCCTAGCCCTGTAACCCTGCATATGACCATAACTATTAATCAATCCTCTACTAATCTTTTCTAAAAACCATCTGCCTTATTCCACAAATTAGACAAAACTGTCTCCCACTTTGGGGCCTCTGTCCAAGATCATTTGTATGACTACCATGCCCTACTTGTGTGATCCTTCGCCAGCTCAGGCAATGTACCCTGTGAGTTAAGGGCACCTTAAAAACACCCACCTTCCTCAAATGGCTTTCTCTTATCAGTTCAGAAAAATAACACCAAACTGTGTCACAGTCCCAGAGGATTTAGTCTATACCTGAGTATTATATTGACCAGGCATACCTCAGAGATACTGTGGGTTCACTTCCAGGCTACTGCAATACAGTGAATATCACATTAAATATAAATAAAATACATAAATATAAAGCATATAAATTAAACATACAAATGTGTATAAATATACAGCAAGTCACATAAATTTTTGATGTCCAGTGCAAATAAGTTACATTTATGTAATATTGTAGTCTATCAAGTGTGCAATAGTGTCGTGTCTAAAAAAAAAAAATGGTGTACAGGCTGGGTGCAGTGGCTCACACCTGTAATCCTAGGCCAAGCAAGGCCGATCACGAGGTCAGGAGTTCAAGGTCATCCTGGCTAATCTAGTGAAACCCCGTCTTTACTAAAAATACAAAAAAAAGTAGCCAAGCATGGTGGTTGGCACCTGTAGTCCCAGCTACTCATGAAGCTGAGGCAGGAGAATCACTTGAACCCAGGAGGCAGAGGTTGCAGTGAGCAGAGGTCATGCCACTGCACTCCAGCCTGGGTGACAGAGCGAGACTCCATCTCAAAAATAAAAAAAGGCATACATACCCTAATTTAAAAGTATTTCACAGCTGGAAAATGTTAACAATTATCTGAGCCTTCAGCAAGTGATAAATCTTTTTGATGGTGGAGGCTCCTGTCTCGATGCTGATGGCTATTAAATAATCAGGGTGGTGGTCACTGAAGGCCGGAAGGGCTGTGGCAATTTCTTAAGACAACAGTGAAGTTCATAACATTGATCAAGTCTTTCTTTCATAGAAGATTTCTCTGTAACATGCAGTACAGTTTGATGGCATATTACCCATGGTAGAACTTCGTTCAAAATTGAAGCCTATCTTGTCAACCCTGCTATTGCATTCTCAACTTAGTTTATGTAGTCTTCTAAATCCTTTGTCGTTATTTCAAAAATATTCACAGTATGTTCACCAGGAGTAGATTTGATTTCAAGAAACCATGTTATTTTGCTCATCCATAGGAAGCAACTCCTTATCCATTTAAGTCTGATTATGAGATTGCAGTAATTCAATCACATCTTCAGGGTCCACTTCTAATTCCAGTTCTCTTAAATCTTCTCTCACATCTATAGTTACTTACTCCACTAAAGACCTGAACCTCTCCAAATCACCCATGAGGGTTGGAATCAACTTCTTTCAAACTTCTGTTGATATTTTGACCTCTTGGTGAGCATGAATCACTAGAATGATGAATCCTTTCCAGAAAGTCTTCCATTTACTTTGATGAGATCCATCAGAGGAATCAAAATCTATGGCAGCTATATCCTTGTAAAATGTATTTCTTAAATCTTAGGACTTGAAAGTCAAGTCTTTACTTGACTTACTCCCTGATCCATGGGCTGCAGAATGAATGCTGTGCTGACAGACATGAAAACAACACTAATCTCCTTGCACATCTCCATCATAGCTCTTAGGTAACCACGTACATTGTCAATGAGCAGTAATATTTTTAATGATATCTTTTTTTTCTGACCAACAGGTCTCAAAATAAGGCTTAAAATATTGAGTAAACCATGCTGTAAACTGATGTGCTCTCATCCAGGCTCCATCTTCTATAACTAGAGCCCAGACAGGGTAGATTTAGCATAATTCTTAAGGGCCCTAGGATTTCCAGAATGTTAAATGAGCACTGGCTTCAACTTCAAGTCATCAGCTGCATTAACCCCTAACAAGAGAGTCGGCCCGTCCTTTGAAGCCAGATACTGACTACTTTTCTTTTATTGCTATGAAAGTCCCAGATGGCATCTTCTTAGGGAAGGCTGTTTTGTCTACATTGAAATTCTGTTGCTTAGTATAGCCACCTTCATCCACAACCTCAGCCAGATCTTCTGGATAACTTGCTGCAACTTCTATACTAGCACTTGCGGCTTCACCTTGCATTTTTGTGTTATGGTGATGGCTTCTTTCCTTAAACCTTATGAACCAACCTCTACTAGCTTCCAGCTCTACTTCTGCAGCTTCCTCATCTGCCTTCATAGAATTGGAAAGAGTTAGGGACTTGTTCTCTATGGGCTTGGTTTAAGGAAATGTGGCTAGTTTGATTTTCTCTCCAGGCCACTAAAACTTATCAGTAATAAGGCTGTTTCGTATTCTTATCATTTGTGGGTTTAATAGACTAGCACTTTTAATTTCCTCCAAGAACTTTCCTTTGCACTCACAACTTTGCTAACTATCTGGTTCAAGCGGCCTAGCTTTAAGCCTATGTCAGCTTTTGACATGCCTTCTTCACCAAGCTTAAATCATTTCTACCTTTTGGCTTAAAAAAGTGAGAGACACATGACACTTCCTCTCATTTGAATACTTAGAGGTCACTGTAAGATTTTCAGTTGGCCTAATTTCAATATATCAATATGTTTATGTTTGAAGCATTAGGGAGCACTAAGGACAGGAAGAGAGATGAGGGAATGGCTGGCTTGTACAGCAGTCAGAACACACTCAACATTTATTACATTCACAGTCTTATTTGGGTAGGGTTTGTGGAGTCCCAAAAAAGTCATAATAGTAACACCAACATTCACTCCTCACAGGTTACCACAACAGATATAATACTAATGAAAAAATATGAAACACTGAGAGCATTACCAAACTGTGACACAGAGACAGAAAGTATACACATGCTGGTAGAAAAATGGTGCCAATACACTTGCTCAATGCAGAGTTGTTAAAATCCTTAATTTGAAGACAAAAACAAAACAAACAAAAAACAGAAACCGCATATGATCTGCAAAATGCAGTACAGCAAAGCACAAAGAAATGACATATGCCTGTATGTGTGTAGATAATCCCCCAAGTGGACAGTGAGGTCAGTTAAATCAGAGACACTATCTCAGATAAGTCTGTGACCCTCACTGTAACTAACTATCAGCATCGTTATCACCATCAGCATATATATACTACCTGCCGGGTGCTGCTACAGATGCTTTCCAACAATCCCGTGGAGTATATACTACTATTTTTCCCATATTACAGATGAGGACATTGCATCACAGACAGAGAACATGACAGATATTTGAAAACACTGGACATAAAATTATGTTTTTGAATGGGTGTTTTACCAATAATTATGCTCTAATATCTTTGCATACATTAATCCATCAATCTAGAATGCTTTCCCCATCCTTCCCAGCCTAGCAAAATTCTCCCAACCTTCAGGGTTCAACTCAAACGTTACCCGTTAACGTTACCCTTGCAAGTACGTTCCTCCTTCCATAAATTGTCTCAAACATTTGAAACATATCTGTATTATAACACTGAAGCTGTTGTAACTTCTAAATGTTTGCTGAATTAGAATGGGTTTCTTAATGGCAGTTTGTTCAATATTTTTAATCCTCAGAACAGTTAAATGGCAAGCAAAATAAAGGTAATTTATACACACCAAGCAAATAAAATAATTAGAAAAAAATGGTATACCTTATTAGCAATATTTGATAATTGTAGTCACAAATCTTTTAAAAAATACATGTAACAATTAGTACATGTGTCGAATCACAAGGTCTTGTATAAAGTTCTCTAGTTCAAGAGATCTATTCTTTCTTTTTAACACGTTGAAACAAAGCAATATTCTTAACAAATACAGAACAGACTTACCAGTCTTCGCCTTTCTTCTTCCACTGCAATGAGTAGTCTTGCAAATTCTTTTAGTGACTGAGCTGTTTGGAAAAAATGAAACATATTCATTTTTTTATTGCTAATATCTAATTACAGAGGAAGAAACATTACAAGGAAGCTAGTTATTAATTTGTATATAGTATATTCTGTGATTTTATGTTTGTATAACCATTAAAGAGCATATAATAGGATCCTAATGACTAACAGCTATGGATCAGAGACGTATGTTTGTTTGAATGCTACAAATTAAAGCTTAGTGGGAACCAACAATAATATTTTTTCCTCAAAGACATTGGAAGAAATATAACTTATATACTTAATGCATAAAATGTACACATACATTGATAAATATAGCACTGAAATAATTTGTAAGGAGTGACCTACAAATAATCAAACATTTTTAAGTCTATAAGGAGAAATAAATCTACTATTTGGTATACTTAGAAGCAGCCAGGAATGCAAAATTTTCCACTGACTTCTAGAAACTCAAGGGTCACAGATAATTGAAAACAGATTCCATATACTAAAGGGATCAACTTTACTCCCACATCCAAGGTAGGTTAGATCTTTGCTGTTCAAGTCAGTGTGGTCAGAGAAACTAGTAACATCAGCATCTTGGGAGTTTGTTAGAAATGCAGACTCTCAGGCCACACCCCAGAATCTGCCTTTTAACAAGATCCCCTGGTGATCTGTTTCTGTATTAAAGTTGAGAGGCCCGCTTTATAAAACTATCTGTACCTATATTGCTTTACTTTTAGTAGGAATTACACAAGGACAGCAATTTAAATTGAAATGAGAAAGATCAAGTATTCAGAAACACTGTGGGAGCAAATAAAAACTAAGCAAATAAATTAAAGGGAGGTCACAGTAGCATATTCTTTAAAAATGTGTAGGTCCAAATGACAATTATGGAAGAGTAATTCACCTATATCAATTCTTCATACCTAATGCTTAAAATGAATAATTAACCAAACTCAAAATGTTTGGGTCACAAAATGATAACACAAATAAGCTTTCTCTTCTATGTCTTTGTGTGTGTTAGAGACAGGGTCTAGCTCTGTTTCTGTTGCCCAGGTTGTAGGGCAGTGGTGAGAGCTCAGCTCACTGCAGCCTCGACCTCCCAGGCTCAAGCAATCTTCCCACCTCAGCTTCCCAAGTACCTAGAGAACTATAGGAGTATACCACACCTGGCTAATTTTGTTAATTAATTAATTAATTTAGTAG
Source organism: Cacajao melanocephalus (assembly GCA_963573385.1). Lineage (NCBI taxonomy): Eukaryota > Metazoa > Chordata > Mammalia > Primates > Pitheciidae > Cacajao > Cacajao melanocephalus. Next base: position 44,738 of record CAUYLG010004086.1, read on the forward strand.
AGACAGGGTCTCACTATGTTGCCCAGCTGGTCTCAAACTCCCGAACTCAAGTGATCCTCCTTCCTCGGCCTCCCAAAGTGCTGGAATTGCAGGTGTGAGCCAATGCACCGAGCCATACAGCCTTATTTGTTTGATTCCCAGTCACTTCCTTTCCCCATCTTAATACTGAAAACATCCTGTGAGACCAGAAGTTTAGTAATTCTGGCATAAAGCCTACAATAAAGGAAAGTAAGTGAGAAAAACAAATCAAGAGTCTCATCAAAAGAACTCATTAAAGAAAATAAAAAATACCTTCCATTTAAGAATTTAAAATTCCAACTTAAAATGTTGTTTTCTCTTTTCAGAATTACTAGGCTTATACCAGTCAAACTGGTGTGAAATGCTAAACCCTATGATTATTTCATATTGGGTTTTATTCACAGTTACCATAACAAAAATCAATGGATTACCTGGGAGACTTTGGTTAATCCAATAAACACATTAATGACCTTTACAGTTTAGATAAATGAGATTTAAATTTCTTCAGAAATATTGGTATTAATGTTATAATACATTCCAGTTTTGATAACAGTAAGTTGAGCAAAAAATGATTGTATAAATATAAAGAATATTTTAATTGGATTGTGTAACAGCATAATATATTTTTGTAGTTTCTTTTGGTAAGGAAAGTATTCCACCATTCTGGTAGGCATCTACTGCCACTGAAGCTCTTGGTTAGTGAGCTTGAAGAATTCAACAGAACTCTGGATGCTGGAAGGCAATGATAATATGTCTATAGAGAAAGAAGTCAAGAGGTAGGTCAGTTTGGACTGCCTGAGTATAGTAATAAGTATTTTTTTTTAAAGAAAATTCCAAGTCAACTGTTAATTCCTGGGAAAACAAAGTTACATGAATAACACAATCATAATAAACTAAGTAGCTGAGTTGTAACTAATATGTACAAACTCACTACAATCTGACATGAAAACGGATTTTGCCAAAGTTGTTTTAACTATGGGGAGATTCAGAGAAAGGAATGTGTAAAACAGTATGAAGTAAAGACATATATGAAAATAGTATGAAGCCTAATGATAAATATCTAACACTGAAAAACAAATTTTAAAAAGAGCAGGATAATCATGGTCTTGAAAAAATTACAAGAAATGACTAAAAGTTCAAAGTAGTCTTTCGAAGAAAGTAAAATAAGTGGTGGGGAGTGGCAGGCTAAGAGATTGCTAGTTTTCATTAAACCTAGGAAAATCTGTAACTTTTTTAACAAATAATGAAAAATAAAACATGCTACAAATGCTTTATTTTCATACTAGTCTAAATGCTAGTAGGACGTAGCAAATTTATCATTAAATTTCCCAAAGGGCTAAACAGATACCTAGCACATAGAAGCCTGTCAACAGCTATTTTGGAATAAATGAAAATATAACAATATTAGATTGGCAAGAGCGTACTAGAACTTCCCATTTGGTCAACCCAGGAAATGATCGCTGGCCCATACAGCCCCAGGCAGTATTTCACTGGCCCCTGGGTATTGCTCTAAGAACAGTGGAAATCCACAGGCTTCCCCCAAGGTACCTCCTACCTCAAAGTTGTCTTAAATCAGATTTTGGTTGCAAGTAAGAAAACAAGCTCTTATTTTGCTATTCTACCTTTTTGTTTAAAAGTTTATGACGATATTTTCTATTTTACTTAAATGGTTTTCTGGTCTGTTTCCTATATGAACACCATTTATAGATCTAGTAAGATAATAGTTGATTATAATGGGAATGTCTGAGAAGAAAAATTTTAACATGCAAAAGCAACTGAATGTCTGGTTCTCCAGAACAAAAACTCCTCTCCCTCCAGCAGTTTTCTGAGACTGGCCCCAATTTGATACATATTCTTCCCTCTTTTTCCTTTGTTGATTTTTCAGGGAAAGGACTTCAAAAAACTAAGATTGGTCTCTAAATTTTATAGTCTTGGTTCCAGAAAAGTATATATTTCTTGGTACAAATGAAGACACTCATGTTTGTCATTTGTTCTATTAAAAACAAAAACAAAAACAAAAGCTAGGCATGGTAGCTCTGGCCTATAATCCCAGCACTTTAAGAGGCCAAGATGAGTAGATCACTAGGTTAAGAGATAGAGACCATCCTGGCCAACATGGTGAAACCCTGTCTCTACTAAAAATACCGAAATTAGCTGGGCATGGTGGTAGGTGTCTGCAGTCCCAGCTACTTGGGAGGCTAAGGCAGGAGAATCATTTGAACCCAGGAGGCGGAGGTTGCAGTGAGCCTAGATTACACCACTGCATTCCAGCCTGGGCGACAAAGCAACACTCGGTCTCCAAAAAAAAAAAAAAATAATAATGCTAAGGACATTAAATGTTCATTTTATGAATTAGTAACAGTGGTCTAACTTTTTAAGCCCATATCTGAAATTTACCTCTAAATCTTTTCATTTACAACGATATCAAAGTATTGTGTTAATAGTTTTCTAGGCTTAATATAACCCAGATCTTTCCGTGCTTTCTTAAACAGGAATTTATAATATAACATAAAGCAAGTACAAGGATATAAGGTATTATTATGAAAACTGCATTTTAAGACAACAGGCTAATGGGGATCTCCAGTCACTTCCCTGCCTAACCCACCCACAAAGTCTAACAGAAACGTCTGACACAAGCCAGGCAGATCCAAACTGCCTAGCGTGCTCCAGCAGCTCCCTAGACATGAGAGGCCAAGATTAGAATTTCTGGTGTACAAGACCCAAAAATGTCCTAAGAGACCATGAAAACTAGGGAGTCTATTCTACACCAGACATTGGGCAAAAAGCATATAGAAAATAACTCCTTCCAGCACCCATCACTGTGCTTTATACAGAATAGTCATTGAGTTTGGGTGAATGCTTGAGCCATTTATACTAAGGCTTTCCTTAAGCAAAATCTGCAAGTTACATGCAAGTTTCTAATACTCAAGTATCAGCAATTATTTGTAGTGGTTCATATTTATGAATATTAATATTTACATGAGTAACAAATAGTTTATTATCTGATTTTGGGGATCCAGACTAACATCTAATACAACACCTGGTCCTAAAATTACAGATTTTAACCATAACAATATTTTTATGACAAGAGCTTAATTTAGTCAGAGCTATATTCCAAAGCCAATACTTAATACACAGTGGACTGAAAATAGATGACCATTAAATGAATTCGGGAGTTTAACAATACATTCTCACAATCTTATTGCTCTACAAGGAGAAACATACCAACTCTTATGCTAGGATTAATGAAATATTATGAAAAGATAGGCCAGACACTTTGGGAAATTACATTCGTTATCCAAATTCCTGCCACCTGTATGAAACTTTTCTGACTATATTTGATAATTTCTCTCCCTTCCTGTCCAGCTGGAGCAGGAGATTACTGAATAACAATCAAAATATAGTTTTATATATAAATTTTAACTTTCTAACAAATTTTTGAGGTTAAGAATATTACCATAGGTTTCCTTTTTATCTCTACAACACAATATTGGAAACACTTTCAGAACAAAAACAAAAATCTATCACTCAAGTCTATTTATGACAGGCACTGAGAGTATCAATATTCACAAACACAACAGTTGAATCATACCTAGATAGTGAGGAAGTATGACGACGGCTTCTATATTTGCCAATAACATAAATTCTGAAACATTCCTAAACTGTCTAAAATACCTATTTTGTAGATTAATCTTTTTAGCAGGATTAAATTTACCCTACTATTTTTGCCTGGAAGACCTGTTTAATGTCTAAAAGTAGAAAGACAATTTTTAAAATTGCTCTCTGTTCACTGTCGACATAATTCCACTATCTTAATTACTAGGTAATATACCATCAAATGTTTTAACAATTGATTAGTTTTGGCTTTATGTATTTTACAACTACAATGAGAATTGGGAAAGCATGTCTCTCTTGTATTTATATCATAATCAGACAATGCTGTGTTAAAAATTTCTTCCAGAAGTCTTTCCTCAAACTTAAATAGCATATATACATACTCAATAAATAGTACAGATCATAAATTCAGTGACATTTACAATTAGGTAAACAGCATACTATATCACTTTATTACACTGCACAAATCACTTACGACCTTCTGTAAGGGAGATGCTGCACTTCAGTCAGGAATTGGCCAAGGCAGCCTTCTGGCACAGCATGACTCAGCAGGTTTGGAGCACAGGTGTACAACTCTGCACATTATGTAACCACACAAGATGCATTAGGTGATCACCCCCATGAGCACTTGCTTGACTTGGAGCCACTACTGTCTGTAAAAGGTATAATTACCCTGCTAATGCTCTCACCCAGGCTTGCGCCCATGGCTTGGTTGCACTCAGGGCTTGCTTGCGCCCCCAGTTCACTCACACCCAGAGAGAAAGTAAAGCCATATCAAAACTGTCTACTATTCCTCAAGCATTTTTTCCATCTACCTGCCACTCATCCACCCACTCCTCTCGGTCCTCAGCTAGGGCTAGAACCTAACACTTGGCATAATACCCTCAGATATGCTACAGTGGAGAACTGGGTCAGCAGTAAGAATTTAGACTTTGTTTTATCTCCAGGAAAACATGAAAATCTATAAAAGTCTATAAAAGCCAGATTGAAACAATGCAATTACATTTTGTAAGTTTAGATGATGCCTCAACAATAATCTTACTTTTCCATTTGGATGAGAGATGTAGGCTCTATAAAGCCCTTTCTTAGTATCCTTCTGAACTGACATTTCAGAGTAGGAAAAAGGTAGTAAAACATTACCACTTAACTTAGATATGAGCTAGAGTAGATGATTTGGCCATATGCTTCTAGATTTGGCCACACCAAGAAAAATAAGAGTAGGATAAACATACCTAGACAAGTGACACCCAGCATTATACTACAAAAGCATACAATAATCTAAGGACTATCGTATCAGTAGTTTATGTTGGAACTTCCACTGAGAGAGTCTCAATTTTTTGAACACTTAAAAAATCAAAAGTAGCACGCTGACTGCTATATCCAATGGTAAGTTTTAAGAACAATTTAACCCATAACCAAAACAAGAAGTGCAATCAGCTTGTGGTATGCCTAAACAATAAATACAATGTCAGCAAAACAGACTGACTTTTATTAAAAGTGACACCAACTCTCCCCCTAGATACTTGGTGTCTTTGATAGCAATTAATACCCTCACAGATACGCCATCCACTCCGTCTGTAACACTGGCTTTATTTGTCACCATAAATACTACTTATTATTTTCTAGAAGCATAAGATCAAATAAGATTTTTCCACTCCATTTGTGGCTTCAACCTCCATGGATGCTAAGTTGCAAAGTCAATAAATTGCTTCCTATTAAATAAATCAACAGAAAAAAAGTTACAGCCCTACTGACAAATACTGGCATGTCACTGTAAATACAACCTAGTACTTGGAGGCATACATCCTTCTAACAGCTCACAGCCTGGTGGAATCTAAAGTCTCACAGGAAAAACACATGGAAATTTAGTTATCATTGAGGTATATCTAAGTCTGGTTCTCTACAATGTCCTTTTGGTGGTCAGAATGTTTTTTTAATTGCCAAACACAAATCAAAAACAGAGTCATCTTGAGAACAAGCTCTGAAATTGTGCATTTCTTCAATTACATCCTATCATCAAGGCATCCCAATGAAGTCATGCAATCAGGTGAGCTAAGCTGAGGCAAATATGAGATATACCAAGTTGGAAGAGCTTACTAGACATTATTTAATTACAAAGTTGTTTAATATCATAGCATAGTTCCCAATTAAGTATTAGGAAATAAGAAATGGACAGTCCACAAATGAAAATAATAATAAAATTAAACTTTTATTAAGTTGAGCAGATACTCTGCACATGTTTAGGGGCATTTCTGCCTTAGCATTTGTCTGTCTTATCTATATTACAAGCACCTGTGCTGTATTTGGTCCCTCCAGCAATCAAACACCACCTTGTAATCCATTCATTTACCATCAAGGGATTTCTTTATGTCTTCCCTTGTTCCTGTTTATCCTCTAACCATACTACCCAGACTCTTGGCAGGGGTTTTGACCCATAATCTAGCCTCCTTTTCAATTCTCACTCAGCCCCCGTTCCCAGTGCCTCCCGCCATGCCTGGGCTCTGACATTGCACAGATACCCAGGCACTAACCTGTGCCATACTTTAATTTTGTCTATCAATGTGGATCCCAACATTGCCTGCCAAACCACCTTTGGGCTGAGATTCAGAACTTGTGACCAAATCTTTAATCTTTCGCTTTCTTCTGGTCTAACTGAATATTCTCATTTCTCTTATCCTCACCAGCATAACAACTTATATTAGTCTGTTTTCATTCTGCTATAAAGAACTACGTGAGATTAGGTAATTTATAAACAAAAGAGGTTTAATTGACTCACACTCCTGCACGGCTGGGGAGGACTCAGGAAACTTATGATCATGGTGGAAGACAAAGGGGAATCAGGAACGTCTTACATGGTGGCGGGTGACAGAGTGCATGCAGGGGAAACTGCCACTTTTAAACCAACATATTTCATCAGAATTCCCTATCAGGAGAACATCATGAGGAAAATCGCCTCCATGATTCAATCACCTTTCTTGACACATGGAAATTGCAATTCAAGATGAGATCTGGGTAAGGACACAGAGTCAAACCGTATCACAGCGAGACTCAAAAGAAAGAAACCTGTAAGCCAGGGACTTGGCCCATAAGAGAAAGGCGATACTACTACTGCTCCAGATTGTTAGGATTACCTATGAAAATTAATAATAATTATGATGACTCCAGGGTAAAAGTCACAGTAGATTATGGAAATAATTCTAAGCTACATATCTACAGTTTTTCCATAAGATATCCTCCCAGAACTAGCTTAAGACCACTTAGTAATACCTACTCTGCAATTGCCAAACTACAAGGTAATTTGAGAATTTAGGTATATACGCTGATATATATACTAGGTTTATATAAATAGCAGGTGTATATATTTCACAAAAGGCCAAATTTTGGCAAATAGATACATGCAAACACAAAAAGGACAACCTTTCATGTTCACACAATTTTAGAAACTTAATTTCTGCTGGCTTTACCCTAGACATCTTCCCACTATTTTATTACTTCAAATAAATTTTATCTAAATTCTTGAGAAGCCTTTACTGAGATTTTTGTCAATGCACTAAGTGTTGCTGTGCCTAATGAAGTCCTCAAGTCACATATTTTGGTTTTTTTGCAAGCACACTTAGTGTGCTCATGAAAATGAGGAACTGCAATTCTGATGTTGCCTTGTTTGGTTTCAATGATGTTTAATTTATTTCCCAAAGCCAAAACCACCCCCAATTCAGAAACCATTTTCTCAAATGTGACTATTCTCACATTTGGGAGCTCCTCTACCAAGAGGCAGTGACATTACATATACTATCTCATTTAATATCCACATCATAATATGAGGTGCTGAAGTAAGTATTCTCTTCATTTCACAGGGGCAAAAAGGACGATCCATCAGCTTCAGAGCTTGCCCCACAATCCCAGAGCTAGTAGGTATTTGAGAAACCAGTATTTGATTTTGATTGTTTGATTCCAAAGTCTATTCTCTTTCAATAAACCATTATTGCCAAAGGGAAAAAATTAAAAAGTAGTGCCAACCTGCATCCTGCTACATTACAGAAGTAAAAGAACAGGCTTATCATCTTTAAAGGCAAACAGTTCCAAAGCTGTTTGTGCTCAAAGAGTAATCAGGCGCCAAGTATCCTGACTGAGGGGGAATAATCAGTAATTTGCTGCTGACAAGCAACCACTTACACCTCGCCCTGCTCCCATGCTTCCTGCCATCAGGAACTGACCTCCCAGCACTCCTTCACATTCCACAGGCTAAAGCACCCCATTCATGCTCTTCTGCACCCAAGCTCCTGCCACCACCCACCCTAGTGAAGCCTCAACATCCGCTTCCTTGCCCAGCGCTCTTTTCCACAACCTCTTAACCTCCAGTGACCTGTTCTCTGTAATTCACACACCCACAAGGACACTAAAAGTTCAAGCTATCTAACCCCTTTGCTTTTGCTTTTTGGCAATCCTTTTATTCAACTCTAGTTCACTCCTACTCTCATTTCCCACAGTGGCTATCTAAAAAGAATTCTCATTTTTCTCTCAAGAACCTAGCCCCAAGCTTTCCCTCACTCTTACCAGATGGCCCAGCCTCCTGATTCTGTGAGAGAAGTTCAAGACTCTGATCAGCACTGTCTTTATTCATTCTCTTCAACTTGTCTCCTGTTTCAGAAAAGGGGCCCTCTTCCTCTCAAAAGCCTACAACTCCACAGTAAGCCACTAATCTCACTTCTCTCTCTTCTCCTTCTTTTCCCCTCTCTATTATTTTCATCATCACTCTTCCCTCCTCACAAGGCTGTTTCTCCTTCCTCTTGGTCTGCAAACTAGCTCCAAGCAAGGGCTCTACTATCCTAATGAGGTCAAAGCAGCAGAAAAACACGGCAGGGGAAAGGAGGAGGAGATTTACCTGATAGCGGGTGCTAGCACTGTGCAAACCTCTTTGATGCTCACAACATCCTGTGAGAAAGTCACATGTAAAATCCTCAAATCTATCACCATTTTCCGCTTTTTTCAGATAGGAAAACTATAAGACTATCATGGTCATAAAACTAATGACCTGCAGAGCTAAGTTTTGAATCCAAATTAGCTGACCTGAAATGTATACACTTTTCCACTACTGTAGGTGTAGCCCCACAGAACCATCTCATCATCCCAAATTTAACAAATCAAATTACCTCCAGGGAATTCAATACTAGGGATTTTTTTTTTGAATCTCAAATTTAATACATGTCAAACTAAATTCACAATTCTGTTCCACCCCCAGATGCCCTGGCACATAAGAATACATAAATGTGCTGGTAACACCATTCTCCTAGTAACTTGAGTGATGAACAATCCTCAATCCTTTCTTTCATATTCACAATGCTGCTCATTTCTCTCTCTACCCTTCTTACATACCCATATAAGGCTCTTACTTCATCTCTGCTGTCATATTACATTAATTTCCCAGCTTCTGTGGCTCTAACTCTTTGTATGTAGGAACACCAGAATCAAATTCCTAAAGGGCAACTTTGATCATGTCATTATCCAATTCAAAATCTTTAAATGGGTTTTTTTAAAGGGTCCAGGCCAGGCGCGGTGGCTCACACCTGTAATCCCAGCACTTTGGGAGGCCGAGGCGGGCAGATCATCAGGTCACAAGATCGAGACCATCTTGGCCAACATAATGAAACCTCGTCTCTACTAAAAATACGAGAATTAGCTGCACGTGGTGGCGTCCACCTGTAGTCCCAGCTACTCAGGAGGCTGAGTCAAGAGAATTGCTTGAACCCAGGAGGCAGCGTGGTGGCGTGCACCTATAGTCCCAGCTACTCAGGAGGCTGAGTCAGCAGAATTGCTTGAACCCGGGAGGCAGAGGTTGCAGTGAGCCGAGATCACGCCACTGCACTCCAGCCCGGCACCTGGCAACAAAGCAAGACTCTGTCTCAAATTAAAAAAAAGGATCCAAACTCCATACTGCAAATAATTTGAGGCCTCCATGATGTGGCCATAAGGTATCTGGTATGTTAGTCCAAGATGCTACTATTTCTAATCTCGAACTCTGGACTTCAAAACTACTACACATTCCTGTAATTTCCCATTACTGTGTTTTTCTTTTACCTATATTTTCTGGCTGTTTCATACCTTACCATTATGACTCAGTTCAAATAACCTGCTCTCTTTAGGCATCTTTTGATCTCCCCAGCTGGAAGTCCTTCTCTGACTCTAATACTCTCACAGCATTTTGTCCTTACTGTACCTCAAGCCCTGGGCACATTCTCCTTAACATTATACTGATTATAACATAAGGTTTTTTTTTTCTGAGACGGAGTTTCACTCTTGTTACCCAGGCTGGAATGCAATGGCGCGATCTCGGCTCACCACAACCTCCGCCTCCTGCGTTCAAGCAATTTTTCTGCCTCAGACTCCCGAGTAGCTGGGACTACAGGTGTGCGCCACCATGCCCAGCTAATTTTTGTATTTTTAGAGACAGGGTTTCACCATGTTGACCAGGATGGTCTCGATCTCTTGACCTCATGATCCACCCGCCTCGGCCTCCCAGAGTGCTGGGATTATAGGCATGAGCCACCACGCCCGGCCAACATAAGTTATTTTTTGACGTGCCCTTCTATTTTGTAAGTGTAACAAGAATACAAGATGATTTGATTGATGTTTGCATGCACTAAATTACTCCAGGAAGTTCTTTGCACTCAGAAGATACTCATTATTGGTAGAAAAGTTTAGAGAATCCAAAGTCCATATCAGCATGAACTAAGTTAGTCACACCTTGTGTATTATTTCAATTTGAAAAGCTCCTTTCTTTTTCATCTCTGGGAAATTTGCACAGCATCTGCACTGGCTCATGAAAACCATCTCTTATTCTGAAAATATACACTTAAAACCTATTCTCAGGCTGTGAAGGTCAACATAACAAGAAATGACTAGGTTTTTCTACAAACAAGTGGCACTTACAGCTTTGGTGACTGCACTGGCACAATGCACTGGCACGACACTGGAAATCATGGATCTGGTCATTAAAAAGGCACACTCCAGGAACAGATTAAAACAGTACCATCCTCCAACTGTGCCTTCTTCTGCACAGACCACAAGTCTACTGTTGATTTTTTGTTTTATTTTGTTTTGAGACAGAGTCTTACTCTAACGCCCAGGCTGGAGTGCAGCGTCACGATCTCGGCTCACTGCACCCTCTGCTTCCTGAGCTAAGGTGATCCTCCAACCTCAGCCTTTCAAGTAGCTGGGACTACAGGTATACACCAACATGTCCAAATAATTTTTGTATTTTCAGTAGAGATGGGGTTTCCCCATGTTTCCCAGGCTGGTCTCGAATTCCTGGGCTCAAACGATCCACCTGCCTAGGCCTCTTACAAAGTGTTAGGACTCCAGATATGAGCCACCACGACCAGCCAAGACTGGTGTTTAAAGCAGTGATTTTCCACAGGCTGCATCAGACACTAAGGAGCTCCATAAAATTAAAGAATCCTAGGGCCACCACCCAGGGGAGTTTGCCTTAGTTCAGGTCTGGGGTGGAGCCCAGTAATTAAATTTGTAAGGCTCCTCACAGTTGATTCTGACACTAGGCAGTTTGGCAACTCCTGACTTTGGGAAATAAAATGTAGGCTTTGTGTGAGGAATTAAAGATTTAAACCATGTTTAAGTAGGAAATGCTACATATTTCAATAAAATTTGTAAGGATCATCTTTATTTCCTTACTTGAAGTTCATGTGTATTTCAATGGCAGAAATAGCACTCTCAGCACTGAGATGTTATCTCTTAGTCCCAAAAATCAAGCATGACACCAAAGCTCTTCTCGACACTGCTCCTGGAATCATGACTCAGCAACTATGTTGAATTCTATCCTTGACAAATAAATTGCTCCAAATTCCCCCTTTTTTAAGCCTTTTATTCCTAGATAACTATCCAAGGCAAACATTTCTTTTACTTCTTGGTAAGGCCTATGATTCAACTCTGCTCTTGTTTTCAAATTTCTCCCTCTCTATTCTGCTTCCTTTACATCCCCAAATGTGTTCTTCCTTGCTCAAACGTTTGTCCTTACTTTTTTACCAATGAGTTCCATTAATTTCTGAGTGTCTATATCCTTCCTCCTAACGCACTTCTAACAGACACAATCTCCAGGGCTATTGCCTTTCTGGTCCAAACATTTTATGTCAAAACTGAAACTATATTTTTATTATTTCATTCCCATTTTAAGAAGTGTTCTCTTGATGCATAAAGAATTTTGTGATGTGTCTAATCTTTGACTCACTGTGAACTAACCAAGACTTCCATGTTATAATTCATCACATATATGGATGCTGGGAGAAACCTCCTAAAGTGCAACTGTAATCAAAAGCCTTGAGTGTTTTTTGAGAACCTGCGAATTAAACTCTGTACTACATAGCAAAGTCTTCTATAATATTCTCTGGCTCTCAATCCTTATACTCCAGCTATGAGGATATCACATCCTGGTTTTCTTCAATATCACAAATATCAAGGTAATGAAAATTCAAGTGTACAATCAGACTAAGTATGCCCAAGCAGGAAAAGAAGTCCAATGATCCAGAGCAGGAGGACAAATAGAGAATTGGGAAAATTCTCCAATGCTCTAAATACATCAAAATAAAAAATAACAAAATCTAGTGCTGGTGCAGCCAGCATGCCTCAGAGATATTTACTCCTTTTGCACCAAATGGTTTCAAATCCAGAATTAGGTCAATATCTTCGGATCATATAAATTTGAGAAATGGAGACTAAACTGAGCTTCATTTTACAGGCAGTTTACTGTACCACCAACATCTTAAAATTATAGATATCTGTATAATGACAGTATTACAGAAAAAAAAATCTAAATAATCATCACTCTTTGTATCTCCATAGTGGTTCTCATAATCTAATATGTAGTGAACTTACATGTTTTATCATCTAACTCCTCTGACAAGAACGTAAACCCCCTTGGGGTGAGGACATTTTCTGTTTTGCACAATGATGTATCTTCAGCACCCAACATGGTACCTGACAAATCCTTGGTACATGGTAAGTATTTACTGAATGAATGAACAAGTAACCTCAAAGTCAAAGTTGACAACCTTGGAGCCAAGTTATCAAGGTTCTAGTACCCATATGACTTCAGAAAAATCATTTCACCTCTGGGTCTAAAGGGAAATATCAGCATTATCTCTCATGCTCACCAAAGTCTCTTTCTACTCTAGTATACTAAATTTGCGATTTGGGAAACCAAGCCAATATTTCTAAATCAGAAGTAGCATTTTCTGATCATTCAGGAAACAAAAAACAAAATCAAAAACAGCTCATGTTGTTCCTCCCCATCCCCACATGTACATAAAGTGATAAAAGAAAGATCTTAGAATTATAGAAATTAGAACAGCAGCTCCCAGAGAGAAAGAGATAAACTACTCCACACCAAGAAAACACCTATGATACAACACCATCCTCAAAGGCTATTTTAAAGCTGATGAAGAATTTAGATTACACTATATTCAACATGGGGACAGAAACTCCTCAAAGAAAACCAGGAAAACACCAAAAAAAAAAAAAAAACCAGGCCAGTGGGCTGAAATTTGAGAAATGATCTATTATTACTTCCCTCTTTCCAATTAACAAGTCTAAGCTGTGCACGTAACACCCACAAGGGCAACCACTTATTTTTCTAGGATCTGAAGTTAACCAATAGGCACCCAACTAGGCCTAGTCTAGCTTGAATATATTCTCTTAGCATAACAAGTTTTGTTTTTACACCATTCGAAACAATTGTGACTTCACTGTCATTGGTTGTTTAATGTTGGTGTCCTCCAACAAAAATTTAAACTACCTTATGCCACATATAGTGGCTTAGATCTGGTTGATACTTGAGTATTTACAGAATAAACGAGTTATACAACCAGGAAATGCAGGCACAGAGAGGTTTAAAAGAGAGATAAGAGAAAACTACAAAGCGGGTTTCTAATTCCCATCGTCCTTTGGCTTTAACAATGTTGCTCCTACAGAAGAGCAAAAAACCTCTCCTATCATGAGTCTTCAATAACACTCCGCCATGTTTCATACAGTGGATCCTGGGTAGGTCAGGTGGACCAGCTTCATCACTGCTCTGCCCATATCCACAAATGTGCCAGCAATATTGCTTTTGGGATTACCAATACATTTTATAATATATTAATTTACAATGATAAAACTTGCAAATAATTAAGGTCAAGTATTATTTCTGCATCCCAAATTAGTGTAGGCCATAGCATTTATTGCACTAATAATTATTGTTGAGATTATTTTTTACTAACCATAGGTAAAAGTCCTCCTTGACTATGCACTTCCCTGAAATAAGCCTTTTTTAAAGTCATGCTACTTTAAAAGAGGGGTATTGTTACCACCTTATCCTTTAGTTTGTCAACTGCATGTGCGTAAAATTTTAACTACCTTTTTCACAAGCACAGTTTTTGTCACATAACAGGTAGTCAATAAATATTGAATAAATGCAAAAAGAATAAATTTTTAACTCCGGTTTGAAATTGATTTTGATATTTATAAATATTTTTAAAACTTTTTTTTTCTAATTTTTGAGACTGGAGTTTCACTTGGTCCCCTAGATAAGAGTGCAGTGGCGTGATCTCAGTTCACTGGAACCTCTGACTCCCAGGTTCAAGCAATTCTCCTGCCTCAACATCCAAGTAGCTGAGACTACAGGCACATGCCACTATGCCTGGCTAAATTTTCTATATTTAGTAGAGACAGGGTTCCACCATGTTGGCCAGGCAGGTCTCGAACTCCTGACTTCAGGTGATAACACCTGCCTCGGCCTCCCAAAGTGCTGGGATTACAGGTGTGAGCTACTGTGCCCAGACAAAAATTTGTTCTAAATGATTCTAAAATACATGTCCAAATTATTTACGTGTATATATGTGTGCATGAATGTAAATATATGACCTATTTCTCTCTGAAAATTTAGATTAGCCTACTGAAAAGAACCATCGTAGATATCTTCAAGTAAGCATATATATTATTTTTTATGTAAGGCTCTAAAATTCTACTTACCCAAAAGTCATTCATTTCTGTAAAAGTTTAATGGGTTTTGCCGGGGGGTGGCGGGGGGGGGGGGAGGGCGGTTATTCACTCAACAAACATTTATTAAATCTTTAATAACTATGTAGGAATAGGACTATGAGTAAAACTTTCTGACCTCAAAGAGCATACAGTTTGCTACAGGAGATAAGAGAGTGAGCCCTCTGTACAAAAGACTGGGCTATTTTTGTTTGGCAGAACGAAGTCACAAAAAAAGAAATGAGGTTTCAGGGGATTCATGTATATCAATAAGTTAAAAGATAAATTTCCAGGCTTGTGACATGACAAGTTTTCAGGTTGTTTTTTAATCAAAGCCTGAAATATGAAACACCTAAATGTTTGAATTTCAAATTAAGTCAAATAATGTGCTTCAAAATACACAGCTAATATGATAAAAACATCTCTCTCAAGTAGCATGTTTTCTTTAAGAAAGGAACACCACCTGAAATGTGCAACTTTCCCAGCTGCTTCAATCCTTAATTGTGGGTGGTTTCTGTGTGGGTGCAAAAATAAGGGTGGTTTAAAAAAAAAAAAGGAAAACAATAATACACTTGTCCAACTGAGAGCTATTAAGAAGTAAAATATGCTTCCTCTGCAGAGTTAAAAAGAAAATGTTATTTGTATAAACAATTTAGGCATTTAGAAATGTTCCACTTTAATACACAACTTCCTGACTTATATAACCACATTTAAGTGGTTGTAATGAAGGTCTGTTAAAGCTGATGGATACTTTTTTGATTCAGCAAATGAGAAGGTAATTTACTTCCTTGAATTTAATAAAATATCACAGGTCTCTTTTGGAAGAATTCAGCTGTGGTTGATAATGACATTGCCTTTGATTTACAAACTTTTTCCTAAAAATGCCCAAGAAGAATCTCATGGCTACAAACAACTTCACATTTTTTTTTTTCTTAAGAGACACGGTCTCGCCATGTCACCCAGGCAGGAGTACAGTGATGTGATCATAGTTTAATGTAACTTCAACTCCTGGGCTCAAGGGATCCTCCAGCCTCAGCCTCCTGAGTAGCTAGGTCTATAAGTGCATGCCACCATGCCTGACTAAACTTTTACTTTTTATAGAGATGGGGCCTCATCCAGGCTGGTCTGGGACTCCTGGTCTCAAGCATTCCTCCCGCCATGGCCTCTCCAAGCACCAGGATTACAGGTGTGAGCCATCACACCCCGCCCAGTTCCACCTTTTATATCACAATATAACTAGACAAACATTAAGAGTAAACGGTAATAATGCATATTTGTCGCTGACAGCCAATTCTGAAGAAAATTTTCACGGAAGCATTTTCAATAATTTAATCATTTAATTAGTTTAAGTCAAAAAACAAAATAGGTCCTCTTTTATCAAAAATTATTAATGATCTTTCAAATGCATTTCCTGTATTTATTATGCCAGTTATAACTTTTAAACTGAAGTGAAGGCTATTATCTCTCAAAGTGTTTCTACACTATAGAGGAATCCTTTCAAAATACACAAAGTAAACTGTTTCCCATACTTCCCACCCTAGACTATATTCTTATTTCTCATTTGGGAAACAGAATCAAATATTACCTTTCCATTTGACCTAACAGATGCATCTTCAAAGTAAGTGAAAATTTTATGCCTTTTCTCCACAGTAACTCTTCTAACAAAGAAACTGAAGGAGATTTTCCAACCACTCCCTTGAAAAAATTCTTCTTGACACCCTCAGAGCAGGTATCCAAGCTCACTCTCAGGATTCTGTCCACAGACCAAGGTGAGTCACTTCACCACAGTAACCTGCTGATACACACCCAGACTCAGAGATGCAATCAAACAATAAATATCTGCACCTCGGCAAAGCACTGCCAGCACAGGAAGACACAGTACAGCTCCTGTGACTTGAATTGACAATATTTAACCCTGTCTCCTATACCTTCACCTTTCAACACATTCTCCTAAAGACAGAACAAGAAATAAAAATATCAGGTGCACCTTAGCCAATGCCGTACATAAAACTTGGTTCAGGTTCGAGCTCCTATCCAACAATCTGTACATGTACAATTTGTACAAACATTTCCATATAAAAATTTCTTTTTAAAAATACTACGTTCTTCATGCTTTTTTTTTTTTTTTAAAGACAGAGTTTCACTTTGTTGCCCAGACTGGAGTGCAGTGGTGCAATCTCAGCTCACTGCAATCTCCGCCTCCGGCATTCAAGCAGTTCTCCTGCCTCAGCTTCCTGAGTAGCTGGGATTACAGGCATACGCCACCATGCCTAGCTAATTTCTGTATTTTTGGAAGAGATGGGGTTTGTTGACCAGGCAAGTCTTGAACTCCTGACCTCAGGTGATCCGCCTGCCTAGGCCTCCCAAAGTGCTGGGATTACAGGCGTAAGCCCCCATGCCCGGCCAATGCTAACAATTAAGCACTAACTTTCCTTGTTGCTATGTCTGCATATCTGCATTCCAAACAAAGTAAACAAGGGACCAGCAATACACCAGTTAAGTCAGAAATAGCTAGGTGACTGTTACAAAATATAGTTTGATCTGAACTACCTGACTGACTCATTTCTGTACTCAGAATTTAGAGCTATTACCTTAGTTGACAAATGGCAATGTGTTGCCTGTCACTACCACAGGAATTTTCTGTTTAGGTGTGTCTAAAGGAATGAAGTCTCCACCAAAAATATTTACTAGCAAACTGACTCTCCTTCTTGGTAAATGTTTAATCTCTTGAGTTTAAAGCTCATGCTGTCCAAGACTTTCCTGAGAGTCTAGGCCATCACACAACATCACTGACTAAGCTGTTTATGCACAATTGCAACTGGACTTTCCAAAGGTTTCCAAGATTACAGAGAATGAATAAACTCTGCCTCATATTAATGACTAACATTTTTGTATAAACAATTAGCACTAATCATATAACAGAACTGTATTAACAATTGGCACTAGTTCAGTTTGACTAACAATATCTAGATTTTTTAAAAACCTAGACATCTTCGCATTTTTAATCTTTGATTTAAAATGATTTCAAATTATAAGTATTGCATGCTCCAGCTTTGGTGTGGATAAAAATTCTCAAGTGATTGTGCTAAGACTTACAGCTTTTTATTATTCTATACACTAATGTGCTAAATCAATGTCGCTAAACAACCCATCTCCTAGGCAGATTCACAGTAATATCTTTGGACATCTGGCCATTCGAGCTAACCCACCATAAACAGCGCTTTCAAAAGAGTACGATTTTAGTTTCTGCATAAATAGTCTTTTATTTCCTATCCATAAGGTTTTAAGGCTGGGCAAATAACTCACGTTGAAACATTATCAATTCCCATGCAAGAGTGTGCTCCAGGACTGATGCAATGGGCATTGTTTTTGTATTTACATACATATTACTTGTGTAATTACAGTTAAATAATGGTCCTTTTTTGTATTTGGTCTACCCCTATAAATTTATCATATGAGAGGAGGCTTGAATCTTGTAGCGGTTTTTAATCACTCCCCTCTCCTTCATCACCATTTTCTGAACCCCAAGTGTTTAGCACTGTACTCCTAACTCAATGTCTTCCATACTCAGTTCAAAAAGCCAAAGCCAAGTAAAAAGTGGGCAGTTAGTGCAGCTGTGGGAAGTTAAACAGATGGACTCAACAGCCGCTTCCCACTCATCCAACACTGCAGCGAGCAGATGAAAGGGAGCAAGCCAAAGCTCACCTGCAGCTCATTTATCCTTAACGAAGGGAGGGCAATCGCCTCTTGATGCTCTTCGATGTAAAGGGAGATGCTAAAAAAAATAGTACAGGACGCTGCCCTGCTTGGGACTTCAGTCCTGACCTGCTCTCTGAGCCACAGGAATTCCCCACTGGGTCCTGAACAACGAATCCCGTTTTGCCTACTTCCAAGCCAGCAATGTGTCACTGGCACAAAACATACAAAACAAAAAACCCAGCAAGCCCAAGGCCAAAACGGTGGGGGCGGAGGGAACCAGTGAAGGGCCGGGACAGATGTACAGGCCAGACACAGGCCTACATATAAAACACACTTCCAGAACAACTTTCATAATTAGCCACTGTACTGATACAGTAACACCACCTTCTCTTCCTTACTTTGCCCAAAACCTTTTTTTCATCCTCTTCCACTGTAAGCATAATGAAAGCAGACATCTTAATTCATCTTCCTATTGCCCTCTTACCCGTTCATTCCCACCACCACACCTTACACACAGAAAGCCTACCAATGTCTTGACTTTTCAAGTCCTTTTGTGCTGACATGACTCACATACAAAAGATGAGCTTCTTTGTAGTGTTTTGTGGCTATGTCATCATTAGGTCTCAAGCCTACTCTAGCTGAGAGTGTTGTGGGGCTATTGCTCACTGCTCAGAGTCACAGCTGTCCCTGCCTCATTTCTCTTTCATTAAATCAGCACAACAATGAAGTTGCTGGAACTCAGGCTTCAATAAGGTAATGTAAAGACAGCAGAATCACTGTACCTTCCCACATAGAACTAAAGCTGATAAAGATGGATAAGCGTGATCCCTGAGCTCCACCCACATTAGTTCCAGGGATACATTTTCCAGTTCATTGTCCTTGGTAGAACAGCTTAGGATAATCTCATAATCTTTCATGTTGGGAATGATTCTTCAGAGCCTCCTCGTACTACTTCTTTATTATCTACATGATTTATTTTTAACTGTTTAGAGTGTATGTGGGAGCTCAGGTAAAGGGTAAAAAGTGTTGAATAGGATATTGAAACATATTTTTACATGAGTTGTTCCAGAAATATTTTATACTTATAAGTCATTTTCCTCTAAGTTTTCCTAATAGCATTGCTATTTAAATCACATTCCCAGTGCAAAGGGATTAAATAGGTCTCCTGATTTAAAACTAGCAAGCAACATTACATCACTTTTGTAGATTCTTCATCTCCTGCGCTCCAACCTGAAATTTAACTTCTCAAAGCCCCTACAGCATTAGAATTTAATGTAATATTCATTGCTTGTAAGCCTTCACCTACTGATCAATTCATACCTCTCAAATCTAACCTGCAACAGCTGCACAACAGTGTTCACTTAGCCAAAGTGGAAAGAGTCAAACAAACCACTGTTGAGATATCAAGTTCACTATAACTTGGGGAAATTATCTAACATCTGCCTGGAAGGCTGCATAGCATAATGATTAAAAACTCTGCGTCCGCAGTTACTACATGCATGCGTGACTTTAAGATGTCTTTTAAGTAAGAAGCTTGATGGAAATGGAAATATACATAAAGATGTTTACTGTATTCTTAACAATAACAGGTAAGGGGTCAACCAGAAGTAACCTGAACATACTATAGGGATTATTTCATAAATACATGTATATAAACCTGATGAAATAAACTCATGAAACCATTAAAATTATATTAGCTGTGGAAACCCAGAAGTATTTGCTATAATTTTTTTCCAAAGAAAAAATATCAAATTATATATATCATTGTGTTATAAAAATATGTATATAAGTGAAAAAAAATAAAGTTTATAAGGAAAATTATGTCATTTATTCAACAATTTATCTGAAGGTCTACTGTTAGGATCTGGGTCAAGTGCTAAGGCTAAAAGGGTTAAAATAAATATCTCGCCTCTGCCTTCCTGGAATTTATAGCTGAATATAACTAAGTGAAGGCTGGCCACAGTGGTTCACACTTGTAATCCCAGCACCTTGGGAGGCTGAGGCAAGCAGATCACCTGAGGTAAGGAGTTCAAGACCAGCCTGGCCAACGTAGGGAAACCGTGTCTCTACTAAAAATACAAAAATTAGCCAGGTGTGGTGGCACATGCCTATAATCCCTGTTACTCAGGAGGCTGAGGCATGAGAATCACTGGAACCCAGGAGGTAGAGGTTGCAGTGAGCTGAGATTGCATCACTGGACTCCAGCCTGGGCAACAGAGCAAGACTCTGTTTCGAAATAAACAAACAACTAAGTGAAAATAACTGTTATGTAAATAATGTTATTATATCTTTTCTAAATAATAATGCTAATATATTTGTATTTTAGTAATATAGTCTAGGCTTTTATCTGGCTAAGTGTATACTATAAAGCCTATGTTGAGGACCAGACATTTGTAACACAAACATCAAGAAATGACAAGCAAAATGACCACTATTGTTCCAAATGTTGGCAGTGCATGATCCCTAATGCTGCCCTTTGCTAGCTATCCTGTGAGGAGGAAGAAGTCATGCTGCTGAGGGGCATGTGGTAGGGCTCTCCCTTATTCCTGGAGGTGCTCTAACTATACCTCAGCCAAGTGACAGGCAAGGCCGGACCATCTTTCATCACAAAACTGAGGGCCGAAGGAGACCAGCCACCTCCACACTCCCCTCTGATTAACACTCCTAAAAAAGCAAACAAACAGAGTGCCCACTTGGCATATATCTGCTCAGAAAGACTGCCAATATGATCACAATGATGTATGCTTCGTGTAAATTCCACATGCAGAGACAGCTTGTCTAAGGACTGTGCACCCTGCCCAGCGATTTCTCCAAAAGGAGCCCTTGTGAACCCAGGCAAGCTAAAGCCCCATGATGAATCCGGCACTCATTCAGCTTAACTTCTAGTGACAGCCTTCTTTTTGTGGGGTAACATTGCCCTTTTGTTTCACAGCTAGGTCTGTGCTAGGATTTGCTACTTAAGTAGACAAAGCCAATAAAATATACCTTCTAGAAATACAGACATAACTGCTAGAACTATAAAAGAAAAAGAAAGGGCGGAGGAAGAAGACGAATGTGATTGTGGAGACATATGAAGAGGATTATAAATCCCTGCTTCTCAGAGCATGGTCCATGGACTAGCAGCAAGGACATCACCTTCAAATCTATTAGAAATGCAAATCTTACACACAACCCAAGACCTGCAATTAATAAGATTTCCAGATGTTTCCTGTAGACATTAAAGTTTGGGAATCACTGTTCTAAGTGTTTGTAATATTGTATTTTTATACCCAGAAACAGGGTATAAAAATACCTCTACAATATAATACCCTCTAAAATATACATACATATTTTACATACTCTTTTGATTACATGACGTATCTCTAATCCAGCCTACAAAGGGACCACACATCTATCAACTGGAATATGTAAGGGTCTTTAAAAGGTGGGGGGTGGGAGGATTTACAAGAATCAGACCTTCAAACAATAGAAACTCAGATATAGATAAAACTTCAGAGATCATATAACCCAACCTCTTAATTTTATGGAAAGCAAATTCTTCTGATTCAGAAAGGAGCATGCTTTCTCCAAGGACAGATTGCCAAATTAATGAGGCAACATCAGATTAGGGTTCAAGTCTCCTGATTCCCAGTAATGTTCTGCATCCTGCCAAAACACTGGTTTAGGGAATCATGACTGATTTATTTTCTTTAAAAACAAATATTCAAGTTAAAAAAGAATTAAGAGGAAAAAAAGTAAGATAATTTTTAAAACCAGTGCCTGGTATATTTAATAGTAGATACCTTATATATATTTGTTTGAATGAATGATTCAAAGCAGGGATGACCTAAGTTATAGAATGATTAAGTCATTTCCTTATGGAAAAAAAAACAAACAAACAAAAAAAAAGGAAAAACAGAGCTTCAATTTAAAAACAATTTATAGTATTTTCGGTGGCTCATGCCTATAATCCCAGCACTTTGTGAGACAGAGGCAGGTGGATCACCTGAGGTCAGGAGATCAAGACCAGCCAGGCCAAAATGGTGAAACCCCATCTTTACTAAAAGTACAAAAATTATCTGGGCATGGTGGCAGGTGCCTGTTATCCCAGCTACTCAGGAGGCTGAGGCAGGAGAACCACTTGAACCTGGGAGGTGGAGGTTGCAGTGAGCCAAGATTGTGCCACTGTACTCCAGCCTGGGCAAGAGCTAGACTCTCAAAAAAAAAAAAAAAAAATCCACAGAAATACAAAATCACCCTTAACATTTCATCAAAGTCAGGAAATATTTTAGATGTTTATTACTTAGGTGTGTGCCTATTTGATTTCAGTAAAATAAATATTAGAAGTAGAACTTTCTAAATTATTACTTAAGATATTGAAGAACAATAGTACTTACCAATACTAATTTCATCATCTGTTTCAGCATCACCAATACATTCAAATTGGAAATCTTGTAATGACTGGGAAAATTTCTGCACTGCCATAGACAGATCTGCAATCAAAAGCAAAAAATCCATAAGGTGAGGTTCCACTGAATCCTGAACAGTTTCCAATTGTAACATTATATAACTTTGATTTTAGTATTATATTAACCAGGATCCTTTAAAATACCAGTTTGACTAATGTAACCAAAATTTAAAGACACTACTATATAAATACTGAAAATGGATCTGGTCTGCTCTACACAGTGGAGATTTACTACTTTAAGAGAGTTTTAGTGGCAGATATGTATTATTTGGAAGCCAATTTACCAAAGCCTTTATCAAGGAACTATCACTCACTCACCATAAATGGAGCATTTTCATTTTAAGTTCCAGGATACAGGGGTACGATGTGCAAGTTTGTTACATAGGTAAATGCATGCAATCGTAGTTTGCTGTACCTATCACAACCCATCACGTAGGTATTAAGCCCAGCATGCATTAGCTATTTTTCCTGATGTTCTCCATCCCCCCACACCTATCCCCCAAATAGGCGCCAGTGTATGTTGTTCCCCTCCCTGTGGCCATGTGTTCTCATTGTTCAGCTAATGGAGCATTTTTTTTTTTAAGACAGAATTCTACTGAGCTTGCTGGTGAAGGGAAAAAAGCCAACAGGTTGATTATAAAGAGTCACCAATAATTTTCTGCACAAACTGTGAAAAAAGTAGGAAATGTGTTTTTACCAATAAACTACCGATTTTGGTCAAGAAGGTAAAAGATGACCTGAAAGGCTGTTTACAAATAACTTTGAGAGTCTCGTTAAATATATTCTCCAATCCTGACTTCAGTCTGAACAAGGCCCAGAGTCTGACTAAACCCAGAAAAATAATCCTTTATTTATGGGTAGAGAAAGAAAAGCCCAGAATAATAAGAAGTAAATCCCTGGGAGTCAACAGGCCAGGATGCAACCTAACCAAGTGATTAAGAATGCAGACACTGGAGCCAGGCTGCCTGGGTGGAAATCCAAGCCCCACCACTTACTTGCTATGTGACCTTGGACAAATTATTTAACTCCTCTGGGCCTTTGATTCCTCACACAGTCCAGCACCACACAGCAAACAACATACACCACAGTGGTTCCGTTAGACTACTGTAGCTGCCCTACACAGGTGCATCTTTTTAAAAAATCTTTTCTACTGTATTTTTACTGTACCTCTTCTATGTGTGGATATGTTTAGATATACATACTTGCCATTGTGTTACAATGCCTACAGAATTCAGTACAGTAACGTGCTGTAAAGATTTGTAGCCTAGGTGGTATAGCCTACTTCACCATACAGACAAGGTGTGTAGTAGGCCATACCATCTAGGCTTGAGTAAGTATATTCTATGATGTTTGTACAATGACAAAACAGCCTAAGGACATTTTCTCAAAAAGTGTCCTGGTTGTTAAGCAATGCATAATTGTATATAAAATGGGAAGACGGCATAAACACCTTATAGAATTGTTTTGAGGATTATATAATATTTGCAAAGGGTTGAAACTGTGCCTGGCACTTACTAAACCTTACTTAAGTCTAATAAACAAAAATAAATCAACTTCACAGTACAGCATCAGGAAAATCTTAAAGGTCCCATCTTTCAGAGCTACTCTGATCATTTATGTCAACCCAGCCACAGATGTCTACACGAATAAGAAAACAGACTTTTCTGGAATTCACTATGTACTTCATTTAACAGTGTCTCTTTCGCATGGGTTCAGGTCTAATACCTGAGTCCTTACATTTAATCAAGCAATAGGAAATGATAAATTCTCCCTCCTTGTGCAAATTTTAGTCAGGCCCCTTTAAGCCCTCTTCTTGACTAGGCCTCCACCTTGTCCCTGAGCCTTGCTTGGCCTGAGAGCCCAGTTTTAGCAAGGATCCTACTAAGCCAGTCTAGAAAGAATCCCCTACCCTCAATATCTGTTTAAATTCCTCATCCCCCACCTTTGATGCAGAAGCCTATCTGCAGCAAGAATCCTTCTACCATTGATGTCTCTTCTTAGTCATTTTCTATCCACCCAATACCCCACATCCTGCTTTTTGGCTGTAAATTCCCACTTGTTCTTGTATTTAGGGTTGAGCGAGAGCTCTCTCATCTACTGACATAGTCTTTACACCTGTTGTGATAGTCCTAAATAAAGTCTTCCTTACCATTTTTACAAATGTCAAAGTATTTTTTATTTAACAGAATAATTGTGGTCCTATGCCTAGACATCACCCCAGGACTTACTGTGGCAGCCCCTACATTCATGAAACCCCAAGCCTAAATACCTATTAATGTGGGCACTCAAGAGTGAATAGGTCACCAAACACGAAGGTCACATTTTGTACCACTGTTGGCCAAGGCACTACCAACACACTCACCAAGGACAATTCTGTAGACCACCAACCTCAAGTTTCAGAGAAGCTTTTCTTTTTAAACATACATTAGACAGTTTAACTTTTAATTCTGGGTGCGTTTCCTAGGACTTGGGAGAAGCATTCCATTTAACACCCCTTTATTTGTATATATGGTATAAAATGAAGGCCTTATGCTTTGCTGAGTTTGAGGTCCCAAATGTAATTCCTACAGCAGAGTCGAGACTGGGGATACACAGGCGGATCAAGATGCTTGGGAATCCTGCAATGGACATCCTTCCTTCTCTTCCCTCCTCACCAGCACCAAGAGTTCTTCTGAACTTCCCCTCAAACTCAGAGGAGCTAATTGGAAGCTCTGTCCTAGGGAATTCACGACACAACCTCCCATTTCCTCCCAGACTGTTCTTGACTTCCCATGACCTTGCACTTTGACTGAAAAAGGTAAGCTGTTTTGTCCCTTCAGAGAGATCACTGTGAATGCACAATAGTAATTCCCACCCCCAACAAGAACACAGTGGCCCACTTAAAGGCTACTCTGTCAAGTCACTCAGTATAAGCGCTGAAGGCAGATTAACAGCGTTAGAATCTTGCTTCTACCAATTAGTGTCATGACTGGGTAAGTTCCATAACCTCTCTGTACCTCAGTATCCTCATCTGTTAAGTAAAACCACCTCTCAGGTTTATAGTGAGGAGAAAATGAGTTAATATAGATAAAGAACTTAGAATGGTATCAAACAAACAGAAAGCACTCAGAACATGTTGACTATGTACATGTTCAATAACTAAGAAAGGCAAAAGAAAAACTACAGTTATGAAGATGGCAATTCTTGGACCTTAGATAACCTTGGAAAGTGCTCAAGACAATCTGTTGATAGCAGTTTCAATTTTCTTGCTATACTGCAAAGCCATCAAGCTGTGACAGTATTATTATTCAGCATTTCTGTGAAAGAGATGGGTATCTATTTCAACACTGGATGGACTAAAGAATGCATGAATGATCCCTTCACAGTCCTCTGGAAGCATAATGAGAGACAGGATTATACAAGAAAATATGGCTCTCAACTAGTTCAAATGATAATTCTAAGAATGAAGGGGAAGTCTGAAATATGACACATTTTCAACTTAAAGTGTGTTCGAGTTCTTGATCATCTTCCTATTTATTCTCATTTTCCTAATGCCGAAGTAATGATGAGGTCAAAAAAACCATCAAGTAAAGAACTTATGATATTTTCTGCCTGTAATAATAATCAATCTCTAAAATAAAGAATCCAGCTCATGCTTTTAATCTTGGCTCCATCTCCTACTGAGTGTGCAATTTTGAATTAGAAAGCCCAACATCTTCCAAAAATTTAAAATCACATGAGCCACAATATTTTCCTAATTGTCTAAAGTTTCTAAACCACTACCAAGCACAAAAAACAGAAGAGGTTTCTAAAACCTTTTAAATAAAGTCCATCCACATCATAATACAAAGACCTTGATTTTAAAACCTAATAAATTTTTTAATTTTTTGTTGAATTTTAATGTATCATATTAAAGAGTCAACTTTTTCTCTTAAATGTTAAGATGAAAGATCCCATGCCATCAATCTAGTTTAGACAGGGGTGTCTCACCCTATTACTTCTCAACAATCAGTTATTAGTGAGCATGATGTGACAGTAAAGATGCTTCACATGACACACACACACACACACACACACCCACCCCACATCCTTCCCATTTGCCTAACTTGAAAGTTAAGCATCGAGTGTCTTTACATGCATTCACATTATAACTCTGAAGAAGTTATACTGGGCTTTAATTAGTCAACAATGTTTCCATATCAGAATTAACCTCCAGCCTCCATGATTAGAGGATGCTAATGAAACACTAAAACTTCATTACTTCATTTCATTAGAGGAATACAGAGCACCTATAATTAAATAAATATTTAGTTATAACTTTTCTTGCACCCAGACTTACGAACTAAGTTCTCCTGTGACTTCAGAAGTGTTAATGGAATTGCTTTTACAATGTTAGTTAAGGAAGCGGGCTATATATATTTATGTCAGAACAAGTACAACTAGCCAGTCCATTAATATAAAGTAGTTCTTCCCAAAATCCAACTTCTCTGGGATTAGATTTAAGGAAGACTCACAGGAGCAATTTGTCTAGATATGTAGAATTACCATCTTTTCACAACCATGGAGAGGCAAACATTATAAAGCAATGAGAATACAAAGGTTAAAACAGAATATATCCTTTCCTCCTAAAGGGCACAGTCCAGTAGGACTATGAGGCATGTAATTTATCATAACAGAGGGCAATCGATAAATTTTCTGACAGAGATTAGTAACAACCATACTTAGTACCTGATACTTTTGTAAGCATTTAATATAAATTAACCCATTAGTCCTCACCATAGCCACAAGAACTAGATACCATCACTCCAATTTTACAGATTAAGAAACTGAGGCACAAATAAGTGACTTCACCAAGGTCACACACAAGCTAGTAAACAGCAGAAGCAAAATTTCAACCCAGGGTGCAAGCGCCAGAATCCCCACTTCACCACACTGCCATACTGCTTTGCACATAGACCTTAAATAAAGGTGGCAAATAAAAAGGCACAATCAGTTTGGCTTGAGTGTGTAGGGGTGGAATTGTTAGAAAACTCCATAAGAACAGGGACTTGAAAGATGTAACAATGTACCAGGAAGCCTACAATAATATGTCTAGAATCTTCCAAAGGGTAGCTTCCATGTACATACTCAATCATATCTGTGAAGACTCATGCCAAGCTAAAGTACTGGTTATTATCTGAAACAAGCTCACTACTCTTTTGTATCTATGTTTTTATTGTTACTCCACCTAAGAACATACATTTCTCCTTCTCCATTGTCAAAAAAGAACCAAATAGATATATATATATATATACACACATTTCTTCTTTCAATATTTCTCTCAAGTCCTCATTTTTTCCAAAAAGGCCTTTCTGACCCCTTTTAGCTTGACACTATCTCTGCCTTTTAACTGCTCGTTATGTTGGGACTCTCTTGTGATGCTTTCACCTTTTATCTCAGTGATTTGTAAACCTAACCTACCCACCTTATTTTAAGTAGTATATTAACAGTAGGATGCTTTACAATCTATGAATACTACCTAAGTATCCAGGACCCTACCTTGTAAAAAACAGCTCAATTGTTGAAACCATCAATTTCTGCAAATTGGGTCGATACTCCAAGCCCCTGGATGTCTTTCAGCCTCCCTTCTTTCCTTTCACACTCTTATAGGCCCCTAATGTGGCTTTTACAGTCACTTGCAAAATATGAGTTACTCACTTTCGGAAATAATGATGACGACAACATTTTACTACTTACAAGCAGCTTTAACATAAATCTTCAATAACAACAGCAATAGTATTGGCAAGATGTCTTACTTTTTCAAAGTTCTTGCGTACTTAAATCTTACACAAAGCTATCAGGGCCAGTGCTATGAAAAGTTAAGTAATAACTTGCCTGGAGTCAAAGAGCTGGATTCCAACCTGAATAGGTTTTCTGCTTCCCAAACTGGATGCTCTTTCCTGGCATATCATAGTTAATCCCCAAGGAATGATGGGCATTAAAAGTTGCTTATGCCTGTAATCTCAATGCTTTGGAAGGCTGAGGCAGGAGGATAACTTGAGGCCAGGAACTGAAATCGAACCTGGGCAACATAGCAAGACCTTAACTCTACAAGAAAAGGTTGAAATGAGCTGGGTGATTTTAAACCTTTTCTTGTAGAGTTAAGGTCTTGCAATGTTAAGTAGCTAAGACGGTGGCTTGCCCCAGTAGTCTTAGCTACTCAGGAGGCTAAGGTGGGAGGATTACTGAGCAAAGATGTTCAAGGTTGCAGTGAGCTGTGAACATACCCTTATACCCCAGGCTGGGTAACAGAGTGAGACTCTGTCTATTAAAAAAGAGAAGAAAAAAAAATAACTGGGAAGGCTATGAGCCTTACAATGTATTTAATAAATCCTCTACCTGTGGCATAAATTTCAAAATAGCAAGACTCCATGTGTTGGACTCTATGAGAGAGAGCTAGCTATGCTGAGCATGGAATAGTCTAGCAGCTAATATACATAAAATGGTCATTATAAAACACCATGTTAAAAGGCAAAGGAGCCAAGCACAGTGGCTCTCGCCTATAATCCCAGCATTCTGGGAGGCTGAGGCAGGCAGATCACTTGAGGTGAGGAGTTCGAGACCAGCCTGGCCAATATAGGGAAACCCCATCTCTACTAAAAATAAAAAAATTGGCTGGGCATGGTAGTACGTGCCTGCAATCCCAGCTGCTCAGGACGCTGAAGCAGGAGAATTGCTGGAACCCAGTGGGTGGAGGTTGCAGCAAGTCAAGATCACGCCACCGCACTCCAGCCTGGGTAACACAGCGAGACTCTGTCTCTAAATAAATGAATAAAAATAAATTTTTTTAAAAAGACAAAGGAAATGAATGCTCATTCCTCTACTTTCTAATGCCACAATTGAATAACATCTTAGGTTTTAGGCTTCTTGAAGGTAGGTATACCTGCTTCATCTCTTTTTAACCTTAGTGCCTAATAGAAAGCAGATACCTGAGAAAGAATGAAAGAAAGAAATGTAAACTAACTGGCAAAGCATTCTTAACATTAAGAATTCACTATAAACTACTGAAAAGCTTGTGGTACTAAAAATGCACACAAATATAACAGAAAGCCTTAATAAAATACACAGTACATTACATAGCAGAGTAATGTCCTGAGTCATGTACACAGCAGAATATGTCAAGAAATCACCAAATAAGCCTTGCTTTTTTAATAACTGCAGTTATGTGTTAGTGTGCTCTCAGGGAACTGTGTCAGATTGTTAAATGCAGAAAAGTCGGAAGAGAAGAATACTGGGTGTGGCAAAGTAGACGTAAAACACAATGAAAATCTGGCAGTAAAAAACATTCTATCACTCTTACTTGAACAAAGTATTAAAACACAATCTTTGCTATTTTCTAGTTTATATACATGCCTAGAAAATAGTGGTTCTCTGATATTAAAAATCAGCCTTCATTAAGAGGGCCCAGAACAAAGTTTGTTATGTAGTAGTCACTCAACAAATGAAAGTTGAGCTGAAGGAAACTTGAGTAACTAACAGAAATGGAATCAAGGAATTCTCTTTCCTCGATGGCCTTGAGAAGCACTGCCATGAAGCAATGGGCACGTCCACAGGAGGTCACTGGAGACAGAATTACGAGAGAACAACGGAGCCCTGATGCTGTTCTTCATTCCCCTGAAATGCAAAAGAGCACAGGCTACTCTAGGCCACTATATTAATGTGGTGTATTCTAGGCTAGAATAACATGGTTGTTTGAGCACTTAAAAGTTGGTAAATTAAATTAGCCTACCTTTAGTGTAGGCTTAAAAAAAATCATTTGGCCGGGCACGGTGGCTCACGCCTGTCATGTCAGCACTTTGGAAGGCCGAAGCAGGTGGATCACGAGGTCAAGACATGGAGACCATCCTGGTGAAACCCCATCTCTACTAAACGTGCAAAAATTAGCTGGGCATGTTGGCGCATGCCTGTAGTCCCAGCTACTCAGAGGCTGAGGCAGGAGAATCGCTTGAACCCAAGAGATGGAGGTTGCAGTGAGCAGCGATCACACCACTGCGCTCCATCCTGACAACAGAGTGAGACTCGTTTTTTAAAAAAAAATCGTTTTTACAACAGAAGTATATTCAGGGTCTGCATCCCGTTTTGCAGCGGATACATCCACCTTTCTGGCAGGTAATATAAGTTAAACATCTGTTTTGATGTGTATGTGATGAAAGTGCTCAGATCCAGAAAGAAGTCCATCGACTAGAAACAACCATTCTTTTTTTATGTCACAGGCTTTACATGTACAAGGGTCAGACAGACATGGATGGCAATCCGGGGATCACCACTTACTGCATTGTATTTCACAGCAAGTACTTAGCCTCTCTGAATTGTAAGCTTCTCACTTACAAAAGGAAGATATTAATCCTTTGCAAGACTGTCATGAATATTACATAAAACTGGCTTAGCACAGTGTCTGGTACAGAACAGAAACTTGAAATACTGATTCTCAACAAATGTTAACTATTAAACCATTATTTATTATGATGGCAAATACAGAATATGAAATATTTTCATTGTAAGCATAACATATTTAATCTGGGTATTAAATTACTATCTTCAAGAGAGCTTCAGTGAAAATAAATAGTGGCGCTGGCCTCTAATGAAGACCAAACAGTTTGTAATCCCATAAATGATATGTGTCTGGCAAGCAGTTCCAGAAGATTTCGGCCTAAAAATAACAAATAGGAACCAACACTTGGTCAGATTTTATCCAGTTTCTATAAACCTACAAATTCCATAAAAATTAAAAATGAGAAACCACCACAAAGACTTCATATTGCTACAACCCAAGTTAAAAATAGAAAGTTAAAAGGATAAAATAAACCACCCATCTTCCTATCCTGGGGAAAAAACTTGAAAAGAGTGGGTAAAGAACAGTGGCACAATGCCATTCTCCAGAGTTTCTTTCTGCCTCAATAATGATTCCTCTGCCGCCTCTCTTGAGATTTCTCTTGCTCAGACTCTTGACTTCAGACAACTTTGTCTTTAGCCACTTTGTTTTACTTTACTTTGTAAAGTACTATCTGTGTTTCTACATGCAGGCCACTCCTAAGTAGTCATTTAAGTTTAGATGCTGGCACCCCAAGCAACATTTTCTGAAACATCTTTTACCTTTTTTATTTTTTTCCTTTAACTACAAATACTAAGTTACCCAATATCGAGGAATTTAATTTCCCTAAGCTTCCCAGTAACTCAGGGGTTGCCTGGCCTGCTTTTCAGGGACTTCCTCGTTTGCCTACCTACCAACGACCACTTCTCCAGTACAACCACTCACTTGCCACTATTTGCCGAGCATTTACAACTTACTGTCTCATCAACAGATTCAGTAAGGTAAAGCCTCAATATGATAGCCTCAGTTGCAGCCCATTTTTCTTTTTATTACCTAACGTATCCATCACCCAAGACAATGGCTTTGAAAGGGCATTTGGTGTTACCTTATTTTTCATGTCACATATCACCCTATTCATATCACATATCACGTTTTCAACTTCCTTTCTCCATCTCGCCCTTCTTAGTGTCAAATACAGTTATGGTTAAATCATGACTAGTTTCTTCTTTTTTTTGAGACCGAGCCTTGCTCTGTCACCCAGGCTGGAGTGCAGTGGCGCGATCTTGGCTCACTGCAACCTCCGCCTCCCAGGTTCACGTGATTCTCTTGCCTCAGCCTCCCAAGTAGCTGGGATTACAGGTGCCCACCACCACACCTGGCTAATTTTTTGTATTTTTAGTAGAGATAGGGTTTCACCATGTTGGCTAGGCTGGTCTCAAACTCCCGACCTCAAGTGAGCCTCCCACCTCGGCCTCCCGAAGTGCTGGCATTACAGGTATGAGCCACCGCGCCCAACTTTTAATTTCATTTTAAACCACCATACTAAGCTACTAGTGAAGGATGTCATCATTCCTCTATGTGTTTTGACTCATCTTTTCTCTCAAACTGTTCTTTGCAAACTCAAAATCCCAGCCAAACAAACCAATCTAAACTTAACTCTCTCAATAGCCACGAAGTCATTCTCCGTTTCAGAAACAGCCCTCTGTCTCTGCTGTAACCTTCAAACGTCTTCAAATAGAGAAGTATGCACAGCTGCAGGACTGCAAATCCGCATCCTACCTTCCAGGGGCTACAATAACATTAAGATACCAAGATCTGGTCTGCACTAGCCTCCTGGCTATACTTGAGGACAGTGGATGTGGTTAAGTTCAGTCCTATTAAAGCACCTTTGAAAGTTGCCACTTTCTAGATTAAGTAATCTTAAAGTTACCCTAACTAATCGAATCATGCAATATATCTGCTGATTTACAGATACCAAATGCTGCATGCCTTATGGTATGCAGTCAGAGGTTCAGAAAGCTCTGGACTCTTACTGCATCTTCCTGGGGCTACAACTTTTATTTGAAAACTGGGGAGAAAGAAGCCAAGTAATTTTACACAGTGTTGTATTTTTTAAATGCATATATTGCAGATAAAGCCTGTTTCATAAGAATTAGCTTGTATCTGATATTCCCACTGAGGCAGTCAGTTTGGGCTATGTCACCAGACGACTGAAAGGGTATTTTTCCCTTCCTCTGGTATTAGATGTACTTCAGGAAATCTTTGAGAAATATCGCATTATTTTACTCTACCTCCTTTTTTGTGTATCTATGGAAATATTCTAGACAGTGTTCCCTTTTATTATTATACTTCTTTGTGTCTAAGTTTTGTAACTCTCCCTGAAGAGCAAGGTGTAGAGGGCAGAGAACCCCTCCAGCCTTTACTCACCCAACACAGGACCTTGAAAACAGAAAGCTGTCAATAAACAGAACTGAATGTGGGAACTCAGAGTATTTGGGAGAGGTAAACTAAGGCCTTTTTAATATTGGCAGAGAGCAATTAGAGATAAGAAGCTAGGTGCCTAGACACAGCCTTCCCCTAGCTATAAAAGGTGCTATAAGGAAGAGAGAAAAACCAGAACCTCAGCAAACACACAGACTTAAGATCTGGATATCAAATCAAGCAGATGAGCGGTGAAGGGCCAGAGAGAATGGCTAGAAGGTTCTTTCATTTATGATCTTTCGGCAAGCCGTGGGGTTGTGGGGGTGAGTGCGGGACACCTGGCTGCTGACAAAAGCAGCCCAGACATTTTACCTGCTTACCTTAAATCTCAACATTGCCTTACAAAACATTCACTATAAAAATGATTCTGGTGGTCTATTCAAGCTTGGTGGAATGAGCATTCAGTTAAAAAAAAACCACTAAAATTTATTTCCTTGCATAACCTTCAAGTACAAATAGATTCAGTTTAAAAAAAACATTAAGAGTGAGGATATTGGTGTCAGACTCACTAAACTCTGTTTTGCTAGGTGGACAAGCTAGGTTACTTAAGCACTAAAAGTTTCAATTTACCTGTCTATAAAATGGGGACAATATTAAGATATCTATTTCATAGGATCATTGTGATGAGCAAATGAAATCATGCATGTACAGTTCATTACAGCACATAGTAAGAGCTTCATAAACTATCATAATTAAAACTACTATTAGTTAATTTTTAAAGAGATAATCAATGACTGGAAAGACATGTTAGTTCTTTGCTCTCATTTACTAAACCTACATATAGCCTATTTCTCTGGACCTAAAAAGATAACTCATCATTACATGATGCAGCCACAGTACCTGCCAATCAAGGAAAAAACTATAGTGACAACAAAAATCATTACAGTCAAATTGTCCCTATTCCAAAAGGTAAACTGATCATTTACTTAAGTGCATTTTCATCTCAGCTGTTCAGCATCATGCACCATTAATAAAAGTTATGCAATACATTTATTGCCTCCAAGGACTGGGTTTATTACTACAACTTCAAAAAAGCATCCTCAGTAGTTAATAGATATCTGCATTCCAGCACGCCTTAACAAAAACATTCCCAGACCCAATAATAAAATTTGTTTATCCAAGCAAAGAAGCAAGTTAACACACTCATACAAACCTCCAAAAACTTTCCCAAGTACAATTTAAATGGAGTGACCAGCTTAGAATGTGATTACAGCTTAAGTGGCTAGGTTTAAGTTGCTGCATTTATTGTTACAGCCTATTTGGTTTTCACTATTATATTTTTTTGATTTTTCTTTGATCAAATGAATAAGTATATAATATCAGATAATGTCATGGCTATACATGAACAGTACGGTTTTATGGCAAAAGAATCTTTTCACGTAGCAATATGACTAATGTTCTCTTAAAGACTGGAAATATTTTATAATGAATGGAAACTGAAAGAATACATAAACCACTGTCTTGGACAAGATGTGGATGAATGCTGGCATCATGCCTCATTCTTCCAAAAAGAAACAAAAAAGCACACTGTCAAGCAGAGTCGAGCCTGGGCTGCCAGGGAAGTAAAGGCACAAAGATCATTATTCTCCATCTACACAGTGTTTTTTTGTGAGTCGATTTCAAGAAACTCAGTATCCCACATGTTTACAGACTTCATTTTTCTGCTATCCCACCCGACTTTGACACACTAAAGCAATTTTTGAGACTATTTTGGAAAAACGGCATTTTTAAGTTGCAGGTTTCATTATGTACCCATACAGCCACCCCATTTTTAAGGAATCACAATAGAGATGATGATTTTTGGTGACCTATACTATTTTATGACTTTTTCTGTTCTAATTTAACTTCCAAGTGTGTGTTCCTCCTTTAAGAGATTGACTTACTAAAGCCATCTCACCACCTTAAATGCACATGATAGGATTTTTCAAATCATATTAATATTTATAGCCCTTATCTCATTGGAACCCCACTGAGGAAATAAGCTGTATAGATAATTATCTCCAATTTACAGATGAGGAAACTAAGACTCAAGGTTAAGTGACTTACCCAAACAACAGAATCAGGACAGGAACCTCAATCTGCCATGTCCACATCAACCCTCTTTCTATACCACCTTAAATAACTATGGATATTCCTTTTAAGCCTACAATTCTACCACACTGGATTTAGCTCAGTAGCAAATAAAAATTTCATTTCCATAATGTCATTTATAATTTTCATGTCTTATTTATAATCTCACTTGAAAAACTCTC
This sequence comes from Cacajao melanocephalus, assembly GCA_963573385.1. Classification (NCBI taxonomy): domain Eukaryota; kingdom Metazoa; phylum Chordata; class Mammalia; order Primates; family Pitheciidae; genus Cacajao; species Cacajao melanocephalus. The sequence continues at coordinate 80,601 of CAUYLG010004086.1, forward strand.
ATTCTTAATTGCTCTTCCTATATTCTTACCATTTAACTATTTTAACTGCCAATGTATTATATATTTACATGGAATGATTATTATAAAAATCCATAAAGATCTTTGAAGAAGATATGCATCTCATGTTTGAAGTATTATTTTTATTATTACTGGGTGATTAATGATACTGATCAGAAAGCATAAAATTAAATCTCCATCTTTTATTCCAAAAACTAAACACAAAGTAAAACTCATTCACCTAAAATGCTGTGCTGTTTATCTGAGCCATTAACATGTATGTACTTCAATGATCTGTACACAGACAGCAACTGCCTGCTGTGATTCTGAATAGTGAAGATTTTTATTTAAGCAACCAGAACTGAGGAATTCCAACTGCGTCAACTTGTGCAACTACATCTGGCTGTCGAGCGTTCTAAGCTTTGGAAGACATGTTATTTCTAATTATCATATTCCTGCAAATAATAGAGACTTCCATACAAATGATACACACAATTTATGCCAGGCTTTAATTAATCAGCATGTAATCAGCCTACGATTAGGTCACCATTCAATTAAAAAACTTAACAAATATATATGCTATTTTCACCTCTCCAGGTATTACCTCAAAACTTCTTATCATCGGTTCTGCAAATACTACAAATTTTAGGTGCTGTCATTTTTATTGCCATAGTTCATACATTCTAAGATCATAAATTATATTTAAAAATACTTATTTTGAAACAGGGTCTTGCTCTGTTGCCCAGGCCAAAGTGCAGTGGCATGATCATTGCTCACTGCAGCTTCAACTGCCTGGGCTCAAGCTATCCTTCCTCCTCAGCCTACTGAATAGCTAGGACTACAGACATGTGACACCACACCCAACTAATTTAAAAAAAAAAAAATTTTGTAGAGGCAAGGTCTTACTATGTTGCCCAGGCTGGTCTCCAGCTCCTGGCCTCACGCCATCCTCCTGCCTTAGCTTCCCAAAGTGCTGGGATTACAGGCATGACCCACCATGCCTGGCCAAAGATGATACATTGTAAGACCTCTATCCGATTTTATAAATGTTAAAATATTAAAACTGTGAAACTTAGACTCAGTTGAGTTACAGTGTATCTTTATATATTTCCATCAGTCATGCTAAATAATGACATTATATAGAGCATGGCATTGTCAATTAAGGAAAAGCATTATCCCTAACCTCAAAAAGTTAGTAACCTAATGAGACAAACAGCATATACTGCTCTGCTTCAACTTCCTTTTCCTATCTTTGAACACCACAAAACCCTAACACCATGAAAAAGCTACTTTGTAAACAGATCTCTGTTGTCACTATTATGACAGTGGGAAATAAGAAGTAAGTTCTTTCTTAGTTTTTCGTTCCTGCATATATAAGGTCTGAAACCTTCAACCTACCACCAGTCCCTTGGGTTTGTTTTTGGCAGAGGCTCTAAGCCTAAAACAAGACAATGAGCTGACAATGGCTACCAGCAGCTGCTTATTTATATAAACCATCTGAAAACCCTAGAAATGCTGAAACAGTGGAATTGTGGGCAATATTTTGGCAAAGGCTCTCCAGATAATGAACAAGATAGTACTAATCTCTCTCTGCATTTTCAGAATGAAAACTCATGAGAAGAGATGCACAAGTGAGAAATAAAATTGTGTGTATACTGTTACTGATTTCTCCACGTGCCCATAACTTTTTAAGTATGGAAAATTGTCTGTAATCTAAGACTCACGTTCATGTTCAGATGCTGTGCAGTGTAGGGACCCAGCCCACTATGATTCAAAGTCAGTGACTTTTATGATAAATGATGTAAAGTTTGTGCCCTAATTGCTACCAGGTCTGTGGCTGGGATGGGACAGGAGCAAGCATTGTCTTCAGCCTCCACATATACGCGTGCACACACACAGTCTTACACCCTTGCATTTATCACTACTTAACCCACAGCATATTTTACTCACTAATCTGCCACCAGCAACCCCTCCATTAGAATCTAAATTCTATGAAAACATAAATGTCAGCCTATTTTGTTAACTGTTCAACAAACAGATTTGGACCTAGTATATAAAAGGCACTTAGCTAGTTTTCCATAAACAGATGAATGAGACCAAAAGCATCCAGAGTAAAGTCTTCTTATGTGTATCCTATAGTGGAATAAAACTGGATAAGCACAGCACTTTTTTATTATTACTTTCATGTGAAAACAAATACAAATATATTACAGAATAAATTTAAAAATATACATTAATGAAATTTTGGCTTGTCATTAACAGAATGAAGTTACATAGTGATTAGTCTTATTAGGAAAGAGGAGTACGTGTTTGGAATGGGGTATGGCTTCCCTGTGTTCTCCCTTGAGGAGTGATTTTATAGGAAGGTAAAGCATACTACTAGAACTAAAGCATTACAAACAGAAACAGCATTCTTTTTAAAAAGACATCTATAGCCAGGCGCCATGGCTCACGCCTATAATCCCAGCACTTTAGGAGGCCGAGGCAGGTGGATCACGAGGTCAGGAGATGGAGACCATCCTGGCCAACATGGGTGAAACCCTGTTTCTACTAAAAATACAAAACTGAGTTGGCATGGTGGCGTGCGCCTGTGACCCAGCTACTCATCAGGAGGCTGAGCAGAAGAATCGCTGGAACCTGGGAGGCAGACGCTGCAGTGAGCCGAGATCACACCACAGCATTCCAGCTTGGGTGACAGAGCGAGACTCCATCTCAAAAAAAAAAAAATCTATAAAGAAATTAATGTTTCTACTTATGCATTTCAGTATAATCAAAGACTAAAATTAAGTTTTCCCAGAAGTTTATTTCCTACCAGTATGGAATAGAACTCAGCAAGAAGAAAGGAGATAATTAGTAGGAGCCTGAACCCAAGATTCCTTAAAGTACCAGTTGGTTTCTGAGAATCATAAAGTTAGCACCTAACATGAAAGATCTTCATTTCCCTACTAACCATTTCAAGCATGTCTGATTTCTAGGTCACTGCTCAGTGCCCTTAATTCCAAATTGAGAAAGATTTCTTTAACGTTGCTCCACAATATAGTAGTGTTCATGTTTATAATGAATGTTAAAAACCTGTATTCATAAATATAGACAAAACTATTAAGTGAAATCTTATCAATTTGGTGAGGAAGATTTTTTGAACATCTCCCATACTAACCAGTCTAAATTTAATTGAAACTCATTTTATCATGTGGTCATAAGTAGTACTAATGGGAATTAAAGTTAAAGGTTTGCAATTTGAATGTTCATCTGGGGCAACGTGACCAAACTGGCAGATTAGAGGAAGCCTCTCCCACTTGGAAAGACAAAATAGTGAGAAGAAATTCACACTGTTAACTTTTTTCCAAGGAGCAATGCAGGAACTTAACAGGAAAATAGGAAGAAACCACGGACTCTTTGAAAGCAGCTGCAGGCTACAGCCTATATTGTGAGGCAGGCAGAAAAACTGTAAGTCTCCAGAGTGTGAGAGAGAGAGAGAGACTGTGTCCAGGGTACACACTCCCACCAGGAAATCTGGCAATCCAGCCTACGGAGGAAGGCCTTAATCCTACCCAGTGCGGGAACTGATATAGCAAACAGTGGGGTATGTAAAAGTAGGCACAGCAGCAAGAAGAGCCTTGCACGCATTTCCAGTCTTCAACACAGATGGAGGGAAGCCATTCCTGATTCTACATGACAGAGGACCTCAGAGAAGTCTGCCAACCAACTCAGGCAGTGGCAGAAGGTTGAAAGAAGTTCTCAAGCGAAATTCATAATATAATCTCAAGTGGGGACGAACTCCCTTTGGCAGAACCAGGGGGTGACTGGGAAGCACTTTCCTTGAAATTGCTGCAGCCACAGGCACAGGAGCTGGGCACCCCAGCTTTGTGGGAAGATGAGGAATGGCATGGCCTATCTCCAAGGAAAAGAATTATGGCCTGGGGCAGTCTTGAGCATAGACTGCCTGGAATTTTGCTAGCTGCTAGTGAACACTGCAGGTGAGAGACCTGCCCTACCAACTGCATGGGAGCTGGGTGAGGCTTCCTGCTGCCTGCTACTCCCAACTCCCTCAACAAACTCTTCTGTGCAGCAGAAGTGACATTTCATCCTGGAACATCACCGCAGTGGCCAGAGAACCAGTCCCCTCACCTCCACAGGGGCCTTTGCCTGCCCTGTACACAGAGCCAGAGCAAGAACCTGCCTGACCCAGCCCCAACCTGGCTTTGCCCCGTTGACCTGCCGCGGTAGCTTAACACAAAGGACAGAACTTCTGGGAGCCCCACCCATCACCTGGAAACCAGAGTACATCCCCTGAGTAACATAAAGCAAGCATAAATTCCACCACTACTAAGGCAGCTGCCACTGTCTTGCGAGCATAACCTTGTGGCTGAAAGCCAACCAACACAGCCCATTACAGCATCCACAGGTGGAATAACACTGCACCCAGGAAGGAGAAAACCTGTGCATGAGCTGAGCTATCACTATAGCCTGCACCACCCAGGCTAACCAGAAGGTCCCAAGTCTGTCCACAGGACCAGTTCATTACTATTACAACCAGAATTTGAGAAAGCCAACAAACTAAGACTATAACCAATCGTTGCCACCCCCATCAGAATGCATGCTGGTACCTACTGCTGAGAGGGTTGAAGACAGGTCACATCACTGGAGTCCCTGCAAACATTCCCCAGCACCAGCCTGAAGTGTGGGGCAGGCTCACTGGGTGGCTGGACCAAGAGGAAAAACAGTAGTCACGGTAGTTTGGCTCTCAGGGACTCCTACCCCTAGGGAAGAGGGAGTGCCCCACATTAAGGAAGTACACAGTGAGACAAAAGACTCCAGATGGCAAGCCTTGAATCCCAGATCTTGCCACTGGTGGGAAGTTTCTTTCAGCAGTGGCACAGTTGCAGTGCTGGGCTCAGCTGGGATAGTCTGCAGGTCTACCCCAGAAGACAGGCAGACGGGGTGCTCGTGAAAAGTCTTGGAAAAGGAAACTACTTTTCCCCCTCATCCATGACTGTGAAATAACTGGGACTTCTCTCACAGGAGCTTGGTGTGGGTGCACCTACAGATAGCCTTTCTGGATCACTGCAGGGTGACTGAATCCCCCACAGGTGGAGCACCCTCTAGATTCAGGCTTGGAAGAGAGGTACAGTCACAATTCCTTTCTGCATGGAACTTCAACCTTTCTGCAGATGAAAAAAAAGGTATCTGCTGGGCCAGGCATGGTGGCTCACACCTGTAATCCCAGCACTTTGGGAGCCCAAGGTGGGTGGATCACCTGAGGTCAGGAGTTCGAGACCAGCCTGGCCAACATGGTACAACCTCATCTCTACTAAAAATACAGAAATTAGCTGGGTGTGGTGGTGGGCACCTGTAATTCCAGCTACTCAGGAGGCTGAAGCAGGAGAATCACTTCAACCCAGGAGGCAGAGGATGCAGTGAGCCAAGATCGTGCCACTGCACTCCAGCCTGGTTGACACAGCGAGAATCCATCTCAAAAAAAATGAGGAAAAAAAAAAAGGTTCCTGTCTGATCTGAATAGCCAGAACCCTGGGATAGGAGTGTGTCTGTAAGATGGATCGCTTCCTTGCTGGCCTGGGAGGGGAGCTGAGGTGGTTCCCCCTTATCTGTGATAACACCTCAGTGTGTTTCAGTGAGGGCTCTCCCAGCTACTACTTCTGTCAAGGCTGGGACCTCTGTCCACCATTGGGTATTGCATTTACTCATCTGCTGTAGCCACAACTGGTTTCTACACAGGAACACCTCTCCTACTGGCCTGAAGACTGAACAATTCAAGCCAGCAAATAAAATACTGCAGAAAAAAACTAAAAATAAAAAAGTACATATCGCCCAGGTGTGGTGGCTCATGCCTGCAATCCCAGCATTTTGGAAGTCTAAGGAGGGAGGATCATCTGAGGTCAGGAGTTCAAGACTAGCCTGGCCAACATGATGAAACCTCATCTCTAAAAAAATACAAAAATTAACCAGTCATGGTGGCAGGCGCCTGTAATCCCAGACACTCAGGTGGCTGAGGCAGGAGAATTCCTCGAACCCGGGAGATGGAGGTTGCAGTGAGCCAAGATCGTGGCATTGCACTCTAGCCTGGGTAACAAAAGCAAAACTCTGTCTCAAAAAAAAAAAAGTATACATCAAGGAATAATGAGGCAAGCTTTAAGACGTCTGCAGTTTAAGACCTACAGGAGGTGGTGACCTTGCTCACACACTAAGCACATTGCTACTACAACCAGGATCTGAGAAAGTCATCATACAAAGAGTCTCTATAATCAAGAAACTCAGAGTCTTCACTACTGAAAGCACCAAAAGCAAGAGCCAAATTAGGCTACAATAAACTATAAACAGTAAAGAAACATTCTCAAGGGGCAAAAAAGAAATTAAACACACACACACACAGAGTAAAATATAAAATAAATTCAAGAATAATTAGAAGAAATACTCTACCCAAATGAGAAGGAACCAGAAAAATAACTGGTAATATGACAAAACACGGTTCTATAATAACCCCAGAAGATCACACTAGATCTTCAGCAATGGATTCAAACCAAGACAAAATCTTTAAAATACCAGATAAAGAATTTTCAAAAGGTTGATTATTAAGCTACTCAAGGAGATACCAGAGAAAGGTACGAACCAACATAAAGAAATCAGAAAAACAATTCAGGATAGAAATAAAAAATTTTCTGAAGAAGTAGATATTTTAGATATTTTAAAGAAAAACCAATTGGAATTTCTGGAAATGAAAGACACATTTAGGAAATTACAAAATGCAATGGGATGTTTTAATAACAGGTTAGAACAAATAGATGAAAGAACTACAGAGCTCAAAGACAAGACTTTCAAATTAACCCAATCAAACAAAAATTAAAAAGACTCAAAATAAATGAACAAAGCATCCAAGAAATATGAGATCATGAAAAATGGCCAAACCTAAAAATAACAACTGGTGTTCCTGAGGAAGAAGAAAAAGCAAAATGTTTGGAAAACTTAGGAGGGAATAATTCAGGAAAGCTTTCCTAGCCTTGTCTGAGATCTAGATATCCAAATCCAAGAAACTCATAGAACTAATGGGTGATTCATCACAAAAATGACTTCACCAAAGCATATAGTTATCAGGCTATATATAGAGTCAATGTGAAGAGAGGCATTCTTAGAGTGGTGAGATATAACAGTGGTGAGACAAAAGCACCAGGTAACCTATAAAAACCCATCAGACTAAAAGCAGGCGTCTCACTAGAAACCTTAAAAACCAGAAGACTGGAGACCTATCTTCAGCCTCCTTAAACAGAATAACTGTCAGCCAAGAATTTTGTATCCAGCAAAACTAAGTTTCATAAATGAAGGAGAAATAATCTTCAGATAAACAAATGTGGGGAGAATTTGTGACTAACAGACCAGCCCTATAAGAAATGTTAAAAGGAATTCTAAATCCTAGGTCAATATGTACCAGAATAGAACCTCTTGAAAGCATAAAATTCACAGGGCCTATAAAACAATAGTACAATTAAGAAAACAAAGTAACACTTAACATGATCATTGGAAAGCACCTCAAATCTCAATATTTACATGGAATGTACATGACCTAAATGCTCCACTTAAAAGATACAGATTAGCAGAATGAATAAAGAAATCACAAACCAAATATCTGCTGTCTTCGAGAGACTCACCTAACATGTAAGGATTCATAGAAATATAAGGTAAAGGGATAGTAAAAGATATTCCACACAAATGGAAACCCAAAGTGAGCAGAAGTAGCTATTCTTATGTCAGATAAAATAGACTTTAAAGGAACAACAATAGAAAAAGACAAAGGTAGTCATAATATAATGGTTATATATTATGTTATAATGATTATGTATATTATATATAATGATTATAATATAAAGTTGTATATAAGGATCAATGCAACACAGAGATATTACAATCCAATTTATATGCACCTAACACTGGAGGTCTCAGATTCATAAAATTTTACTTTTAGTCCCAGTTCTGCTGGTATTAATGTACTATGTGACCTTATATGACAACTTACTAGATGACAACTTCCTGGACCCAAGGAAATCAGAACACAGATGATAACTATGGACAGTTCTAAAGTATCATCAGCAGAATGCCTGGTAGGTAGCAAGAGTTCAGTAATTTAACTGAGAAAGCTTCGTAATTAATAGGATTTGCTACTTCAAATTATAAAACACTTTAATTCCACAGGCCCCTCAAAGCACTTCAGATTATATAACCACCACCACCCAGATGTCATACATCTGAAATCTTGAAAAGTAGAAACCTCAGAACTTCATACTCACTACTCTTGCACTGTGTTCCTAAAGGAAAATCAATTGTAGTCGCTAAATAAGACAGACGTTAAGACCATTTCAATCTCAGGATTACCTCCCTATTTCAAAGTTTCCAAGGAAATGAAGGAAGACACTGATGCCAGTTTGACAATCCATTAATATTACAACACAAGGGTATGTATTAATTACACACAAAAATAAGGCCTTCTCTCTCAACCAGGAGTTAGCCTGGTGAGGAATTAGCAGATTACTTTCATCAGTAGGATCAGAGCATTGATAGTATTTGATCTACATGGAGCAAAAGGCAGAAGGTGTATTGAAACATGAGTAGAAACTAGTTTGGGGAAAGGAAAGGGAGAAAACTATTCAGATCAGCTGCCCTTGGCTTTTTATTTCGCAAAGTGGTCACTAAGGTTTCCTCTAGAATTTAATTGAAAAATCCACAAAACTAAATTGAGAGTCTCAGGTTAAAGCAGACAACCTTAAGGATTTCCCTCTAAACCTGGGCATGCCAGAACTGCACACTGCAGTCCCTAAAACAATGCAAAGTACTGCTTGCTCTAAACATTAGTTAAGGAAAAAATAACAATTTTCAGATTAAAATAAATGCTTCTCAAACTAAGTTATTTTGATTTCACCAAAATTCATTTCTGCTTTCACAATAGGACACTGTGGGGCAGAAGTCTCCCACACAGAGAAATCTGCTTTCCAGGCAGTATCTCAGTAATGCATGTCCTCTACCTAGCACTTTGCTTTAGGCTTAAAGCAGTCGGCTGGTAGGCCAATAATTTAGATTCTTAGTAACCACAGTAACCATAGAGAGTAAGGAAGCTAGGCCTTCAGGGTTCTTCAATCTGGACTAGGGGCTGCAGATAAAAGGCAGGGAATGTGCAAGTATAAGTAACACGGCAGACATGCACTAACAGGAAACAAACCACAATTGAGTTTCCTTTATCTCACCCTCTCTCTATTCACACACACTTAACCTTCATGCCTTTACAGACTGAGTTGTGCCTTCTGGCTTCAGGAAGCATCACATCTCACTAACCATAAGAGTAAGATTTATTTGGCCAGGTGCAGTGGCTCACGCCTGTAATCCCAGCACTTCAGGAGGCCGAGGTGGGCAGATCACTTGAGGTCAGGAGTTTGAGAACAGCCTGGCTGACATGGTGAAACCCTGTCTCTACTCAGAATACAAAAATTAGCCAGGCATGGTGACGCACATCTGTAATCCCCGCTATTCGGGAGGCTAAGGCAGGAGAATCGCTTGAACCCAGGAGATAGAGGCTGCAGTGAGCAGAGATTGTGTCCAGCCTGGGAGACAGAGTGAGACTCCAACTAAAAAAAAAAAAAAGAGTAAGAAAAAACGAGTAAGATTTCTTCCTTCCTCTCTTTATGCACTCTGCAAAGTAGCCTTATAGTCAGTTAAATCTGTTTGCTTTTCCCTTCAAGCCCATGGGACTAAAATAAGGCCACATGTTCTTGCTCCAGGAATAACTAAATAAAGTATAACCACAAGTATCTTCTTTATTCTTCTCTTGATAGCTTTTTTTTTTAATAATCCAGTAAGTAAAGTTACAAAGCTTCATCTACCTTGTGCCAAACTTTAACAGTGGTTGAATCTTCCCTGGAGCAGCAAAATCTGACACTGAACAACAGGAGAAGCAGAAGCCGGAGCAATGGACCCATCTACCCATCTCTGTATCTTGCACCTGCTGGCACCATCCTCTTCACTTTCAGGAACAGTTCTACATCAAACTCTGCTTTCCAAGAACTTTTCTTCTACACCTTCCATTCTCCTCCCCTCAGAGCATAAAGTTTCTGGCTAATGTTCACAGCATGAGTGATACTGCCTTCAAAAGGCAAACAACAGCACCTTGGTAACAGACAGACAGGTTCAAATCTTAGTTCCACAACTGCTCACTTTTGTTACCTGGAGTGAATTACTTAACCTCTTGTGCAGTCTCAATTGTCCCCATACGAAAGAACGCTAGTGCTCACTGCACAGTTCTTAGAAGATTAGAGAAATAAATTCAGTGCCCAGGTATTTACTCAGCAAATATGTTTTCCTCCTCTTGTGCACCAAAGGGAAAAACTGAGCTCATCATATAAGATTTGGGGAGAAGGGAGAGGCCATAGGTAATGACCAGCATGACCAGGTCTTTTTAAAAACCTTTGTATTCATGATAAAAGTCATGGAACATGAGAATCTAAAGGTCTTTTTAGCATTTTAGACTTCACTGTCAACAGGAAAACTTCCAGAAATCATACAAAAAGGAAGAGCATACATATGCAAGCTTTAGTTAGTTGAAATCTTAAAAAATTTATACTAATAACTTTTTAGTTTGCAGGTTGACACCAAATAACTATTTCTTTAAAAAATAATATTTCTAAACACATACAACACATCACACACAAAATGTTTTCACAGATAGTCACCGTTCAGGGTAAAAGCCTTTGCCACTAGTATTTTTAAAAGCTGCAGCTGGACTGTGGGTCAGATGGCACTCAGCAGTTGTGTGTGCTGGGGGTGGGGTATGTCAGGAATGAATGCGGTTATCAAGGCATTTCTAAGTAGCGAACCCTTGGAACAACATTAGAGTGAGGGTCATGGGAAAAGAAGTTTTGCTCACCCTACTTCCTGGCAGTATTTTCAGTACATAAGCCATAAGCAACTCATGTTTACAAAAGGAACAAGAAAAGAGAGGCTTATTAGATGCAGGAGGGAAGGAGAGCCAAAGTATAGATACAAAGAAATTATACCTTTATTCATTACATTTTAAAATTCTTTCTTTAAAAACTCTGGAAATACTTTTAAAGATTTAGCACACTTCACTATGCAAAATATTTCATCCTTACTGCTTCAGTAAATCAAATTAGAGTATTTTTATCTAAGTAAGTCACACAAATGAAACTCAATTAAGGAAAAGAAAACAAGCATGCTATATCTACTTTATCCTCTTTAGAACAAATTGCAATCTGAAGTTACTTTTGAGAGACAGAGAAAAAATGTTCCTCAGGATTTCAAAGTTTCAAATCAAGAGTTCTTCAGGTTAAAACAAGATTATTTAAAAACCAGATAAATGGTTCCGAACTTGAATTAAACAACAACAAAAAAAGCCAAGAGTACTTTAATTACCAAAAGTCAATAGTTCCTTATTTTTTAATCACTTTCGTAAAACTCAGACAAACGATAACCAGTTAAGAAATCTCAAAACTGCTTCATTAAAAAAAAAAAAAGGACTGTAAGATAACTGGAGCAGAAGAAAAAAGCCACTGTCAAATCTCCAAATTTCTATTGTGCATTTCCTTGAGTTAATCCTAGAATTCTGGAAAATTATAAGCACTTTACAAAAAGATCTCAAACTAAGTCTGGACTTAATGAACAGTTTTTTTCCTAAGTTCTGAAGTACATGCTTTCTTTATAACTATGGATTTACTAATGGGAGTGGCCTCCTGATTGCTTCCGTGCTTGAATGCTATTAAATTAAACAGTCAGACAAAATACGGAGCATTGACCTTGGCAGGGAATGCAGCGGGCACAGTTTGTTTTGCCCTGCTTCTTCTTAAAAAGAAAACAAAATATTCAAACTTAAAATGTAACAATAAACGGATTTCCACATGTTCACTTTATTTGTATTATAATAAAACATTTCTACTTTTTAACTACCTTTAGTAGTTAGTAGCAATAGCAGTTCTCTAGCAACATACTTTTCCACTTCAGTTAGAGAAATAAATTGTTTGCAAGTTTTACACGTAATACTCTCACTGATAATGATACCTCTCTTTATACAAAAACAGGTAAAAGGCCAAGAGCAATACTGCTTTGATGGAATTGCAAAATGAGAAAAAATACATCTGATGGAATTACTGAGTTATATCTGTTTTAAGTCTTTACACTAATGTCAGATCCTTTAGATGATACTCTTTTAAGTCTAAAACAAAGCTGGAACTTCCTTGTTAGATTTAGACTTAAGTATTTACCTCACTAACTGCAGTACTGCGAGGTTACAAACAGACTGTAGCTCTGAAACAGCATCCAATTTCTCCTGGTTATTTCAATGAATTGCAGCCCTTTCCACATTTGAATGCTCAATGCACTTTTAAGAAAATGCCTTTCTCCCAGCTCCCCCTTCCGCGTTATTAGTATTAAAGATGAAGAGGTAGAACATATGTAAATAATTGCCTCTGAAGCACTGTAATAATTTTAACCAATTTGACAGCTATAAATTAAAGGCTATCACAGTGTTTCTACAATATTTTACCAATACACAGAAAAAAAATCATTTCTTACACTGAATATTCTCCCAGTTCCCATCAAAATATCTAAAAATATTTTGGGTACAGAAATAAAAGTCTCTTTGAACATTTAGCAACTGCCTACTATGTGCAAAACATAAGGATTCTAATACAATTTCTTTCTCACTATATAAAGACTTTGCAATCTGATAAAAAAAGAAATGGCCACATGCCTACTTTCTGAGGAAGAGGAATGGGAGGGGATTGATCATGAGCAACAGGCAAGCAACTAAAACACTAATGTGAGGCGTAGGCCCCTCTTAAGTCCTCTCCCAGCAGCTTATCAATATAAATCTGTTAGCATTTACTGCCAAGAAGAAGTTGCAATAAAGATCCATTTTTCTGCTTTAACAGGGAGAGGTCATTCATTCAATAAATAGGTAAGCAGCTACTCAAGAGCAACTGCTGGGCCTGGCACAGGACCTTGTGGTAAGACTAAATGGTGAGCCAGGCCAAGATGAACCAAGACACCTCCATCTCATGGAGCAGGCCATACCCTGCAGTATGATCACCAATAGGAAAAGAAATGAAAACACATGAAAGTTTTAAAGGACAGCTAGAGTTAGAATTAACATGATGCATGAACCTCATATCATGATAATGATAGATAGCCAAAAGCAACAACAACGAAACATAAAAATCACTCACAGGATTCTATGCTAACATTGTCTCATTCTACCTCCACATCAACCATAAAAAATCTTCCAAAATCAGCATCTTCTTTGTAGCTGTAAATATTAATGGTAAGTGAGATTAAGAGACTTGCCTCATTTGTATTCATGAGGGAAGGGAAGCAGAGATGCTTATATAACTATAAGGCTATTAACATTTATAACAAAATTAATAATAATTCCTTAATACTATCAAAAGCTAGTTCAAGGCCCGGCTCAGTGGCTCACTCCTATAATCCCAGCACTTTGGAAGGTCGAGGCGGGCAGATCACAAAGTCAGAAGTTCAAGACCAGCTTGGCCAATATGGTGAAACCCTGTCTCTACTAAAAATGCAAAAATTAGCCAGGCATGGTGGCATGCGCCTGTAGTCCCAGCTACTGGGGAGGCTGAGGTAGAGACTTGCTTGAACCTGGGAGGCGGAGGTTGCATTGAGCCAAGATCATGCCACTGCACTCCAGCCTGGGGGCGACAGATTGAGACTCCGTCTCAAAAAAAAAAAAGGAAAAGAAAAGAAAAAAGCAGTTCACATTCACGTTACCCTGACTGTTTTTAAATCTGTTCTCCACTTGTTTATAAATAAGAATCCCAACAAAGTCTACTCATTATATTTCCTTATGTCTCTGAGATCCCTTAACCCCTTTTAACATAGAATAGTTATCTATTCTATTCCTTTTTTCCTTCCCCCACTCCAAGCCACTGACTCATTAACCAAACTGGTTCCATTGTCCTACAGAATACCCCAAATTCTGGATTTAGCTTAGTGCTTGCTCAAAGTGTTGCTGACCTTGTTCTTCTATCCCTGGTGTTTCCTGGAATCAGGAAGTTACGTGTAAAACCTTGATCAAAGGTAGGGGAAAATCCAGAATAATCTGCTTCTCCTGTCCTTTCTTTTTTTATTTTCTTGACAGAAGACACTATTGTTTATGCAAGCCAAACAAACATTTTTAATTTAAAACAAAGACAAACTGCTTGGCTTATTGTAACAGTAAAATGTCAAGATCCTTTTGGAGAAATCAATCTTTGCCCTCCAGGTCTAAGTCCTTAAAATCATTCTATTTCCTACAGCAGATGCCACCAGAGTCCTGTTTGGAAATCAATTAAAAGAAAGAGAGAAAACACAGTGTTTGGGAAGAAAAAACCAGAGACACCATGCAGGCATTTGACACTGTCTCTTCATTATATTCCAGTTCCTATTAATCACGTTTGATAAGATGGTGGTAGCAGTCCCATGATTTGTCCACCAGGCATTTTCTGTGTGCCCGCAGAGCCCCAAGATTTCTCAACCCAGGTTTATTCCAGGAAGGCAGCTCAGGGGGATTTCCACCAAGTTCTTCGTCTCAACAGAGCCATCCTCAAATCATCGTTGGGAAGCCCCCGGCATATATCCACAAAAAAAAAGAATCCTGAGGCTACTGCAAAAAATGGAGATGTATAAGAAGGAAATAAGCTAACAAAGCTTCACAAACTGGTGAGAATTCTCCATCTCTATTCCTTGCTGCTCAAGCCCACTGAGGATTCAGGTTTCAAAATAAACAAAAACAACCTAAACAACCCTGGCCTAACCACATGATCATCTCCCACTGCCCTACTCTACGTGTTCCCAGTAGAAACAGCTGGGCCACGATTTTTTTGAAAAATGCAACTCAGCTCTGAAAACCATCCTTTCCTTTCTATTTCTTCCCTTTACTCTCTTGATTTCTGAACACAGTACACATGACCACATTACCTAAGTAAACAAAGACAGCCACTCAAATAGGATATCAAACACTTAAAAAGTACAGGAAAAATATTGTCAGATCACGTACCTTTCCCCAGTTATTTCATATTTCCTATTCCTTTTTAAAAACCCTTGTAAAACTAGAAATCATGAAAAGAAAATGACTTAAAATGATTTCCTATTCCTATTCTTTTTTAAAGCCCCTGTAAAACTAGAAATCATGTTAAGAAAAAGAACATGACTTAAAGTGACATTTCTATATTGGAGTCACTTTTGGCATTTCCTCTTCCATCATAAAGCAAGCCTCTTAAATGGTTCAGAAACACAACAGGGATTCCACTCACTAAGAGAAACTAAACCAGGAAAAGGGGCAGAATTTATTTCATGGCACTGGCTCACTATGGAACTCCACATGCTTAAAATAAAAGCAATCATAAAAGAATAGGTACCAGAGAAAACTGGAGAAAATCAGAGCAAGATGGAAAATGAGAAATTGTTTTGTCAGGTCCAAGACTTCACCACACAGTAAGGATATGGATCCTGGAGGAGTCTGGTGGGAACTTTCACATTCATTTGGTAATTGAGCTGAGTAGACCCAGGCTCCTGCAAAACCCAAACACAGGGTTTGGTGTTTTGTTTTTAGTTTAATTTCAGATTGTCCTTACTGCACATTTCCATTTTACTTCTGTTATCTGTTATCAGTGTAAACCAACTACATCTGTATACTGATGAACTTAATACATTAAATGAAAGGTGTTCCATCTTTGGAATCATAGCACACACGTGTCCCACTCTTAGAAACCTGAAAAGATTAGAAAACCGACAGCTTCAGTTTGTTCTGCTACCATGTCTGTTTCTATGAATTAAGTAGATGAGTATGAGAAGAAAGTCACATTGGTACAATTGTGATTGCTCTCCCAACATGTTGACATTTTGAAGCCACTAAGGATAAGCCTTTTCACAATTAAAAAAAAAGTCTTACTGTATATGAAAACTAAGAAAAGGCCAAAAATCCTGCAGAAGAGTTCTCCCTTAGCATAAGAAGTAGATTTCACGGATAACAATCATAAAAGCTTTGATTTGGAAGGAAGCGTCTTCATATAAGATTTTCTAGAAGCAATTGTATTTAATTTGTGTAAATGGAGTGCCCTTTTTTTTTTTCTTTTTTGAGACAGAGTCTTGCTCTGTTGCCCGGGCTGGAGTATAGTGGCACAACCTCTGCTTACTGCAACCTCTGCTTCCGGGGTTCAGGCAAGTATCAGGCCTCAGCCTCCCAAGAGGCTGGGATTACAGGCGTGTGCTACCACGACCAGCTAATTTTTGTATTTTTAGTACAGATGAGGGTTTCACCATGTTGGCCAGGCTGGTCTCAAACTCCTGACCTCAGGTGATCTGCCCACCTCGGCCTCCCAGAGTGCTAGGATTACAGGCATGAGTCACGGCATGCAGCCCTCTGGAGTGCATTTTAAATATGCAAAGAGAGCTAGATCTCTTAAGAAACTTTGTTCTGCATCTCGGTTTATGGGATCTCACTAGCAATCCATTCATAATTCAAGTGTATACTTAGAATTAGTGTTTGTTTGCAAGCCTTTCTCCTTTCATACCCTACAGTACTACAGACACTCAAAAAAAAATCTTTGCCAAGTGAATAATTCTTGTAAGCTTACATTTATTAAGAACTTAGTATGTGCTAAGCATTTTGCCAAGGGCCTTTAAGTAATCGTACATAATCCTCATGACAATCCTATGAGTTAGATCTTTTTATCCCTATTTCATAGATAAGGAAACTAAGGCTTGGCTTCATTGAATAACTTGTCATGAGTCAACCAGCTAGTTGGAATCTGCATTTAGATTTGAATCTAGCAGCTGAACTACAGAATCGAAGTTCTTAACCACTGTTTTTGTATTTGCTTTGCATAAAGTGAAAGTGTATGCTACATCACAGGCTTTACATGCCCAAGTGCTACACTGGATTTGTGGTGATTTACTTTGAAATAATGTTAACAAGTTAATCTGGCTCAATATTTTGGAGCTGGCTAATTAACATAACATGTGTCCTCACTAAATCAACATATTGATGTTGAATAATTAGTATAAGAAGTATCTCAAGATTTTAGGGCAGGCTGAGTAGCATAGAAAGAATTAGAGATAATTTTTCTATTGGTAAAATTGCTGCTTAAAGCAAGTGTTTGATGGAAGAGGAATAACAGCTACTAGCTCTTAAATGAATAAGGTATAAGCCAGTCACTCACTATGCCAGAGACACAGCTCTCTACCTCTACGGCCTCTTGGCCTGTGTTCACCTCAGAGGGTCTAGCTGTCTGGGCTGAGCACAGGACCTACCAATCTTGTCCAGGAACTTCCTGGGTTGTGCTTTAGAATAAGGCTGTCACTCAAGAAATCAGTTAATATACCTGAAGATCTAAAGAAGAAAATCTTCCAAGCCAGACATGCATGGCTGTTTGTACCAACTTGCAATCAAAGGCCCATAAAAATATATGGCTAATTTTGGTCTGAGACAATGTGCCTTTTTGTATAAGTTGGCAGGGGTAGACACATACAGACTGTTTCCACCTACTTCTAATTATCAAAAACTATGCAATCACCAACCATTGAAAACTTATTGAGCACTGTCCTAGCTACTGGGGATTCAGCAGCAAAGAAAGAGATAAAATCCCTGCCTTTGTGGAGCTTACATTCTGGTTGAAAAAGAGAGTTAAATACAGAATGTGTTAGAGAGTGATAAGTGCTATGTAGAAAAACATAGAAATGGCAACAAGGAAACTGTTCAACTTGCTTTGAGATGGTGAGGGAAGCCCTTCTGTGAAAGGTACTTTTGAACAAAGATCTGAGGGATCTTTAGTTATTAACTGGAACCAGGCATTTGCATGGCTGCTAATTGGGTTGGGCAGATGGTTACACTAAGATTCACTTCTTATCGGTCATATATTTAGCGACTAAACAATAGCTTACCCAATGCACTACTCAGCAGCTCAGATAACACTCAACCCTCCCTGCTCTCAGGGCCCCAGAGTGCTCCACTAAAGCAAGTTTCATCAATTTAAAGAACCCAATTCTCAGACACAGCCCTTTCCATTGACGTATCTGTGTAAGAAGCAAAATGAAAAGATCTGTCCACAGTTCTTTACAACACTAGGATGAAGTTATTTGCTGTGCTACTTAAACTTTTAAAAGAATATAACAACATAAATCTTAAGTTATACTGTGAGGCACCAAAGCATCATTCCTAATTTTAAGGACTTTTTTTAAGTCATTTCATCAGAAGGTTAAAAAAAAAAAAACCTGAATGACTTGCCAAAATCATACAGCAAAAGCCAAAAGAAAAAACAGCAAAACCTTGGTCAACAATAGACTGCACATAGGACAGTGGTCTCATAAGATTATAATGCTGTATTTTTACTGTACTTTCTATATTTAGATAGACAAATATTTACGATTTTATCATAGCCATCTACCATATTCAGTACAATCACATGGTGTACAGGTTTATAGCCTAGGAACAAGAGGCTCTATCATATAGCCTAGGTATGCAGCAAATTATACCAACTGGGTTTGTGGAAATATACTCTATGACGTTCCCACAACGACAGAATCGCCTAAGAACACATTTCTCAGAATGTAATCTTATCATTAAGTGACATATGACTTACTATTTAAGCAACCCACTTTAATAATGCAATTAAAATTTAGCAATTTCCTAGACATGGCTTATGTCAGTATTTGCATGAGGCTTGATCAAAGACATATGCCAATTCTGATAGTCCTTGAGAGGGAAGGAATTTAAGCTCTGAAGTGCATATTCAGTGTTTTAAAATCTGATTGTGAGAAAGCAACACTGGCTTTTCAGCTGTAATTGAATTCCAGCCTTAAGAGGTCATTCTTGGTCAGAGGATTTCTCCACATTCACCCACACACCCAGACCATTAATATATAAGGTTTAATAGCCATGCATACCTCTGCAGTCAAATACAAAACTGCTGATTTTCTCCTAAAGAGAATTCAGATGCTGATGCAGAGAGTGACATTCATGATGCCCATACTAGTCATCCAGAAAAGAGATTCTATCATATTCAGTAGACTCTGCTGTAGTATAAAATAGATATAAATAATCCATTTTAGAAATGTCTTAAAACTATTTTTTTTAAAGTTAGCTTTAATTTCTTTATGCAAATTAGGTACATGGACACTTTGCTTCCTATCAGTTATTAATAAACTGACTAGCAAGTCTAGATGGTTATGACAAAGCATTGCAAAATATCTTGTAATTTCTTCATGCAAATTAGGTACATGGACACTTTGCTTCCTATCAGTTATTAATAAACTGACTAGCAAGTCTAGATGGTTATGACAAAGCATTGCAAAGTATCTTCTTAGACTAGAAATATAAATTTTCAATCTAATCCCAAGTCTAACTACATAAGCAATTGACATATACTTTAAAACTGGGCCAAATTCACAACAGAAGCACAATCTCCTCAGCTGGTAGCATTCACAATTTTGTTATGCTTTAATATTCAACTTTGTAATGCACAGGTTTCCTTTTGCCATAGAAAATTTCGATATATTAATATACATTAATAATTACTAAACAATAATTTCTTGAACATCAGGATTCAGGGCTTATACCTACTCAATATATTTGCCATATCATTTAAAAAAAAAAACAGTGATATCCTTTGGCCATCATACTAATTAAGTAAACAAATATATATCTGTATATTCTGTTAAGGGTACCCTAAAATTAAATAGTTTGGCTAATCAAGAGAAAGTCCATCACTTCATTTTCTGTCCATTACTGAAGGTTAAATATATATATATATAGCGAGAGAGAGGCTAGGCACAGTGGTTTGCTCCTGTAATCCCAGCATTTTGGGAGGCCAAGATGGGTGGATAACCTGAGGCCGGGAGTTTGAGACCAGCCTCGCCAACATGGTGAAACCCCCATCTCTACCGAAAAAACAAAAATGAGGCAGGCGTGGTGGCACATGCCTGTGATCCCAGATACTCGGGAGGCTGAGACAGGAGAATCACTTAAACTTGGGAGGTAGAGGTTACAGTGAGCCGAGATCGCAGCAATGCATTCCAGCCTGAGCAACAGAGTAAAACTCCATCTCAAAAAAAGAACAAAATAGAAAGCAAAGTCATTCATATAATTTCACTTACTCAACGCTTATTTAGATCCATCATGAACCAAACACACTGCTTCAAGTTAAAGATAGTTTTCTACTCCTAAGGAGCTTATAATGAGGAAAGAGGAAAGTAAACAATTGCAATTGCATGGTGTAAGTGCTACAATGATTACTCAAATAGAGGAGAAACAAAGCCAGTAAACATATCCAAGAATGAACCAGAAGGCTCCAGAAGTCCCAAACTTGAAATAGCAACTCTATATTCTTCAGCGTTACTGTCTCTTGCCTTAAGGCACCTTCATCTCTCTCAGGGGAAGACTTTCTAGTCAGTAAGCCCCCTGGCTAAGCTGGAAAGAACTGGAATTTTTATTCCTGAGACTCAGTTTAGCCGTTTCCAATCATCACACAATGTGGGCTACTTCAATCCCACCCCTTGTGCAGGTGGGAGCACAGGTGCGGCCTTTTCAACACCCAAATGCGTGATTAAGGAGATTCCATCCTAGCAGTATTGCTGTTGAGAGGTTTCAGTAAAAGCTATTGTCTTTTCATAAACCAAGCTAAATATAGGAAAAACCACTGTGTTTCTCTTCTGTACTCTCACACTCAGCACTTCTGTGAGTAGAGGTGTCAGGTTTTTTCCTCTCACCAACCAATTCTCCAACACCAGCTGGGTGTCCTACAATTCAATTTAATTCTTACATCAACTGGAGTTAGCACAGACCCCCACAGTTTAAGGGCTCAGCCCCACAAGTCTGCCCTGCACTTCAGATGCCAATCACAAATAGTAGGGCCCTAGGTTATCCACCACTGGCTATAAATCAGAGGTTCCCACGAACCCTCCTCAGGTTCAATAATTTGCTGGAGTGTATCACAGAACCTAGGAAAACAATGTATGTACTAGTGCCAATTTATTAAGAAAGATATTTTAAAGGATACAAATAAATAACCAGATGGAGAGATACATAGGGTGAGCTCCAGACGAGTCCCAAACTTCTGTCCCTGTGGAGTTGCAGTGCTCCACCCTCTCAGCATGTGGATATGCTCAGCAACCCGGAAGCTCCCGGAACTTCATAGTTCATGGAATTTTAAAGACGCTTCATCACGTAGCCATGTTCTATTATTAACTCAATCTCCAGCCCTCTCCCCTTCCCAGAGGGTGGGGGTGGAGCTGAAAGTTCAAGGATTCTCATTGTAGCGGGGTCTTTCTGGCAGCCAGTTCTTATCCAGAAGGCACCAAGAGTTATCACAGAACAAAAGGCGCTCCTATCACCCAGAAAATTCCAAGGAATTCAGCACTATGTCAGGAACAAGAATCAAAGACCAAATATTAGAACAGAAGATGTACCCAGCACCCTTACTGCCCAAGAAATTACAAGGGTTTTAGGAACTCTGCCAGGAACTGGAGGCAGAAACTATAAATATTTTTAAATTATATCACATATGCAAATTTTATATTTTGGCATTTATTCCCACATATCAAAGTGCAAGTGCACTAAATGTTGATGATTTTCCATGTTTGCTGCACAAAATCACTTCAAATCAAACTATTAGAAAAACTTCAGAATAAACAACAGTAATATCCTCATAGGCTTCATTTCTTTCATCTATGGCTCTTCAAACACATGACAGCAGGTGATTTTCACAGATCCCTAGGAGGAACAGAGGAATTGTAACCAACAAGCCCTTAAATCATTCCCCTTAATCTAAAAAACAACTCTGCAGCATTCCTCAACTTTTAGCCCTTCCCCTAGGATCACCTCACCTCCCTGTTGGAATCATGACTTCAAATTGAGCAAGGTTAGATGAATGCCAAATGAAGCCCCGCTGCTACAGATGTTAAAAAAAAAAAAAAAAAAAAGCACCACAGAGAAGTTCACCCAACTGAGTGCAGCCACTTAAGAGAAAGTAATTCCAATCATCTCCACAACTCAGATGGCCATGCTCAGGCATCCACTCAAGAAGCTGAAATTATACAAGACTTCCCCAGTAAGGTTCCATAATGACTTTTTGGTAGCATTCCATGTAGATTACAGATATGGAAATACAGCTCCCCAAATAACATGACTTTCTTTTGCTAACAGGCTAGATTTTTCTTAAGAGTAAAATCAGTTTTGGCCCTTTGAAATGTGCATTACATAGTTCTAAACTAAATGGTAACTGTCACTGCATTTATTGGCTTACATGAAAAAAATATACTTAGAAAGATATCTTTAATACAAAGCAATTACATGCCACATAGCTGAATGTGGGTTTTATTACCATTATTGAACAACAGCAACCATTTAATGGGTACTTACTATGTGACAAACGCTCAGTTAATTACTTTACTTCCATTATCTCAATCATCCTAACCCATCAGCACTATCAGTATCTCCACATTTAATACAAAATAGAGCCAGGATTCAAATTTAGATTGGCTGTATTCCAATTCCCTTGCTTTAGACTTGGGGGTTACTTTCTCAAGAGGGCAGAATCTGAAAGCTTGCTTATTACATCTCTTCTTTTGTTCAGAGTACCTCATTTTAATGTAATAATGTCAGAAACAAGAGTCAAAGGATACAAATAACCAGTTTATTTATGTTTATATAAATAAAGGTTAGAACTTTTTATTTTCATTTCTTAACTCATCCTGCAGTTAATCTCTGTTCTAGTAACTTTTTTTTTTTAAGAGACAAGGTCTTGCTCCCAGGTGCAATCACAGCTCACTGCAGCCTCAAACTTCTGGGCTCAAGTGCTCCTCCCAGCTACTCCTTCCAAGTAGCTAGGACTACAGGTGCACACCACCATGCCTGGCTATTTTTTTTTTTTTTTAAATTTTTGGTAGAGACAGTTGCTCTCTCAAACTCTTGGCCTCCCTCAAATGATCCTCCCGCCTCAGTCCCGCAAAGTGCTGGAATTGCAGGCGTGATCCTCTATGCCTAGCCGTAATTCTTAAGTAACAAATAATTCATCAAGATTTTGGTAGACACCTATGATGAACTGTTTAGAAAACTTGATAAAGAAAACTCAGTCAGTTGTGAGCACTCTAGATTCTAATTATAGCACTTTGCCACTGTGGTGAGTTTCCCTGGCTTAGGGCCTCTCAGTTATCTTTAATGACTAGCTCTGCTGCCATCCTTCTCTGTCCACTCCATCCCAAAGTGAGCCTAGCCACCTTCTGAATTCATAACACCTGCTACTTCTCTATCCAGCAATTAATCCTGTATACAGATAGCTCTTATTTTTCTGTTTATAGGTACTCAATTTGTCTACTGTGCTAACTTTTCATTTTTACTTCAGTTAGTTTCACATGGCAAGTAGCAGCTGGCATTCCTACTCATTTATATATTATAATTCTGCTACACTTTCAAAGGAGGACTTAATGGTATACTTTTACTTTGTTTTGGAAACAAAATATGCATATGATACTTTAAAAAAATTATTTAAATTTCCAAAAGTCCATTGGAATATATACAAAAATAGTACATACGTACTTATAGCATATTCAGAAGTAAAACCTGGCCAAAAAAAAAAAATTAGGTAGCAAAAACTTGGGCATTCTGGAAGGCTGCAGTTCATCTTTCGGTTCCTCTCAATAACACTTGGGGTAAGAGAAATAATGGAGTAATGGACAGGAAGAAGTCCCACCTTTACTACATTTGTGCTATTTCTATTTGGATACTATATTGTTATATAGAAAAATGGCAGTATAAATAAATACAGACAAGATTTCATCTACAAAATTTTAAAAAGGAAATAGCAAATCAGGCACTCATGCATTTCATGCTAATAAAAATATAGCATTTTCTATCCAGTTAACTATTATTTACTTAAAACTTCATTAATTCTTCTATTGCGTCCATACTTTTGGTGTTGGTTATCTACCAAATAAACTGAATTGAAAAGGGGATTTATTATTCCTTAAGTCCTAAAAATGTTCATACTGTGAATCCCAAAGACAACCGGGAAGACAAAAATAAGGAAAGGAAAGGAGTAGTTCCTGGCTCCTGCAGCTATAGCACACATTAAGCACAGGCTAGCTCCCAGCCCAACTGGCATCAAACCTCATTCGAAATGTCTAATTACCTCAGTTCCTGTTACTCTACACATCATGTCCAGCTTTCAACAAACAATTACAAGCCACGCTAAAAGGCAAGAAAAAAACAGTCATAAGTGACAAAGCAAGAATCACACTCAGACTCAGATATGACAGATGTTTAAATTATCATGTAAGAAACTTAATGCAACTACAATTAATATGTTAAGTACTCTAATGGAAAAAGCAGATAACATGCAACAACAAATTGGTAATGAAAACTGAAAGATGAAAACTCAGAGAGCCAAAAGGAAGTACTAGAAATCAAAAACACTGAAACAGAATGAAAGGGAGGATGGCTTTCTTGGGCATCAGTAGTCTAGACAAAGCCATGCAAAGAATCAGTGAGCTTGACAAATGTCAACAGAAAGTTCTCAAACTGAAAAGTGAGAAAAGGGAATAATATCCAAGAAGTGTGAGACAACAACAAATAACATAGCATACACATAATAGGAATTCCAGAAGAAGGAGAGAAGGGAGCAAATAAACATACAACGTAATAATGGCTAAGCATTTTCCAAATTCAATGGCAGATGCCAAACACTAAGCGGGATAAATTACAAATAATCTATACCTAGGCATTCCATACTCAAGCTGAAGAAAAGCAAAGAAAAGAGAAAACACTAAAGAAAGCCACAGGAACCTAACCTTACCTATAAAGGAACAAGGATAAGAATTTTATCAGACGTCTCTTCAGAAGTCAAGAAGAAAATGGAATTAAATCGGTAAACTGTTGAAAGAAATGGCCCATTAATTGAGAAATCTGTATCCAAGAAAATTATCCTTCAAAAGGAAAAGAGAAAAAATTTCCTTGAACAAATAAAAACTGAGGGAATGTGTCACCGGGACACATGCCTTGCAAGAAATATTAACAGTTCTTCAGCCCTAAATAAAGAAAGGAAAAGAATCAGAAAGGAAAAAAAATAATGTAAAATAAAATTTTTATCCTTTTTATTCTTAATTCATCTAATAGATAATCATTTGTTCAGAGTAATAATAAGAACAATGCATTGGTTGATTATAGCATATGGATACATGAAATTAATTACAGCGTTATTAAGAGATGGAAGGAGGAACTGAAACTACGGTTTTAAAGTAACTGCACTACTGTTGAAGAAGTATACTATTATTTGAAAGTGAACTTTGTATATTGCAAGCTCTACAGCAAGCACTTAAAAATACTTAAGAGCAATAAAATGGGCATATAAGGGACCAAATAGAATTACATAAAATCCAAAATCCAGGAGATTTGAAAATAACATACTTCAAAATGACATATGGATTGTAAAAGTCACCAAATAAATTTTAAAATATTTTAAGTTAAATATAAAAATGCAACTGATAAAACTTTGTGGGGTGTAACAAAAGCAGTGTTTAGAGGGAACTATATAGTAGAAAAGCAGAAAGATCTATAAGCAATAATTAAGCTTCTGCCTTAAGAAACTAGAGAAAGAAGAGCAGTATAATCCTAAAGCAAGTAGCAAAAAATAATTAGAGCACAAATCAATAAAATTGAAAATGAAAAATTAATAGAGAAAAAAAATCAATGAAACCAGAAGCTGGTTCCTTGAAAAGATTGATAAAATTAATAAACTTCTAGCTAGGATAACCAAGAATAAAAATAGTGAAGACTCAAATATCAGAAATGAAATCAGGGTTATCACTACTAATCCCCCTGTGCATTGAAATAATAAAGAAATACTATAAACAACTCTATGGCTACAATATGAAAACTTAGATGAAACTGAATCAGTACCATGATAGACACAAACTTTCAAAATTCACACAAGTAGATAATCTGAATACATCTTTATCTTTAAAAATAATAACTAAAAGCATCCCAAAAAAGAAAGCACCAGGTCCATATAGTCTCACTGGAAATTCTACCTAATATTTAAAGAAAAAAATTAAACCAATTCTCCACAAATTCTTTCAGAAATAGAAGCAAAAAGAATGCTTGCTAACTCATTCCATGAGGACAGTATTACCCTAACAATGGAACCAGATAAAGACATGACAAGAAAGGAAAACTGCAGACCATTCTCTCCCATGAACATAGATATAAAACTCCTCAACAAAATACTAGCAAATCAAATCTAACAATGTGTTAAAAACAAATTACCCCAACTAAGTGAGATTTATTCTAGGTATGCAAGGCTGACAGAACATTCTAAAATCAATTAACGTAGCCCATCATATCAACAGGTAAAAAAGAAAAATCTTAAGATCACATCAATAAATGTAGAAAGAGCATTTGAGATAAATATAGACAAGTTTCATTTGTCGATTAAAATTAATTAATTAAAAAGTTAAAAGAGGAAAAACATTTAACAAAATCCAACACCAATTCATGATAAAAACTCTCAGCAAATTAGAAAGATTGATGGGAAGTTCCTCAATTTGATAAAGATGACCTACCAAATACCTACACCTAATGCCATGAATAGTGAGAAACTAGATACTTTCTCCCTAAGATTGGGAACAAGACAAGGATATCCCTCCTCTCACCACTCAAATCCAGCATCATACTAAAAATCCTAGCAAATAAAAACAAGAAAAGGACATAAAGGAATGCAAATTGTGAAGAAAGAAATAAAACTGTGTTTGTTTACAGATGAGACAACTGTCCATGTTGAAGATCCCAAAGAGCCAAAAAAATATTCCTGGAACTAACAGCAAGGTTTCAGGATACAACGTTGATACATAAAAGTCAATGTCTTTCATATATCAGAAATGAAAAGGTAGAATTTGAAATTTAAAACTCAACATCATTTACATTTCACCCCCCCCCAAAAAAAACTTATGTTTAAATCTAACAAAATATATCTAAGAAGTACATGAGGAAAACTATAAACCTCTGATGAAAGAAATTTTTTAAATATTTAAATAAATGGAAAGATATTTTATGTTTCTAGACAGGAAGACTTAAAATATTGTCAAAATTTCAGTTCTTCCTAACTTGATCTATAGATTCAGTGTAATCCCAATCAAAATCCCAGCAAGCAATTTTATAAATATCAACAAAGCTGATTCTAGCGTGTATACTGAAAGGCAAAGGACTCAGAGTCAGCAACAATATTGAGGAAGAAAAATAAAGTGAGAGGACTGGCATTACCTGACTTCAATACTCACAATAAAGCTGAAGTAATCAAGATTGTGTGGTATTGGTGAAAGAATAGAAAAACAGACCAAGAGAATAAAATCGCCCATAAACAGACCCATAACTGATCTTCAACAAAAGAGCAAATGAAATATAATAATGCAAAGACAGTCTTTTAAACAAATGATGTCAGAACAACAGGACATCCACAAGTAAAATAATAAATCTAGATATGGACTTCACACCCTTCACACAAATTTACTCGAAATAAATCACAGATCTAAATGTAAACACAAAACCATAACACTCCTAGAAGATAACATAGTATTATTATAAAATCTAGAAAACTTTAGGTTTGGCAATGACTTTTTAGACACGACACCAAAAGTTTGATCCAAAGAAAAAACTGGTAAGTTGGACTTCATTAAAATTAAAAATGCCTGTTCTGTGAAAGAAACTGTTAGGGAATAAAAAGCTGTAGACTGGAAGTAAAACTTTGCAAAACACATGATGTAAACTTCAAATATGCACAACATAAAATTTGTGCACTGGCTCACACCTTAATCTCAGCATTTTAGGAGGCCAAGGCAGGCAGATCACCTGAGGTCAGGAGTTTGAGACCAGTCTGGCCAACATGGTGAAACACCATACCTACTAAAAATACAAAAATTAGCTGGGCATGGTGGAGCATGCCTGTAATTCCAGCTACTTGGGAGGCTGAGGCAGGAAAATCACTTGAACCCGGGAGGTGGAGGCTGTAATGAGCCAACTGTGCCACTGCATTCCAGCCTAGGCGACAGAGTGAGACTCTGTCTCAAAAAATAATAATAATTATGTATTTTTTTAAAAAAAAAAACTTTGCAAAACACATATCTGATGAATGGCTTATATCCAAAATATACCAAGGACCAGCAACATTCAAGAATAAGAAAAACAACAACCAGATGTAAAACAGGCAAAAGGTCTGAACTCACCAAAGAATATATGCAGATGGCAAAACAGCATATGAAAAGATATTCAATGTTATATGTCATTAGGAAGGTGCAAATAAAACTATGAAACACTACTGTGTACCTATTAGAAGCACTAAAATCCAAAACAATGACAGCACCATATGCTGGCAAGGAGATGCAGCAACAGGAGCTCTCATTCACTGCTTATGGGAATGCAAAATGATACCGCCACTTTGGAAAAGTTTGGCAGTTTCTTCCAAAGCTAAACATACTTTTATAATATGGCCAAGACTGTACCACTGCACTGCAGACTGAGGAATAGAATGAGACTCTGTCTCAAAAAAAAAAAAAATAAATAAGCTATCAAGTCAGAATATGCATTTAAGAGTCTTCCATCTTCCATTCTTCCATATTGCTAAGTGAAAGAAGCCAGTCTGAAAGGGATATATACTGCATGATTCCAACTGTATGACATTCTGTGAAAGGCAAAACTTTGGAAGCAGTTTACAACAAAACAAAATATCAGTGATTGACCTAACCACTGATAGATTAGATGAGAAATAGGGTGGGAGAATTATTAGGTGAAAAGCAAGGGAATTGAGGGTTACAAAACTATTCCACATAGCACGTACACGACATTGAGCATTTGACAAAACCCATCTAATTGTACAACACAGAGTGAAGCTCAATGTAATCTATTGACTTTAGTTAAGAATAATGTATCAATATTGCTTCATTTAACAAATATACCCCACTAATGCAAGATATTAATAGGGGAAACTTCATATGTGTACAGGGGCAGGGAAGAGATGGGTAATAGTATAACACTGTATTATCTGCTCAGTTAAAAAAATGACTTAAAATAATTCTGTATAACTATAGAACCTAAATAAGTATATAGAAGTTCACCATATTATTCTATTTTAAAACCAGAATATGCTAGTTATTTTGATATTCATTTTTGAATACGTTTGAAAATGTTCATGGTAAAAATAGTAAAATTTTTTTAAGAAAATAAAACCCTAATAAGGACCATGTATATATGTATATTTTAAACTTTTAAAAGAATGTGTGTCCAATAAACATTACATGTCAATGCTAGGCTCTTAAAAAAAAGGTTATCTCAACCAATAGAGTCAAATACAATTAACATTAAATACTCTCATTTTAAGTTCTTGGGGTTTTTTGCTGTGGTATTTTTCTTTTCAAAACACTCTTGACACTGAATCTAGCCATATTTTCACTTTTATATGTCTGGAATTTTTATCTTGGGCCTTTTTCCCCCATGAGAACAAAACCAGTTGTTATTATTAAATATTATTATTGTATAAACAGTATAGAAACATTAGAGAAAGTTTGGAAAATAAGGCAGAAATAATTATATTCCCACCATCAGGACAGTCATTTGTATGAATTCTTTTCCTATTTTTTCCCAACATTATCAACAATCATTCATAGGAACAATTTACATATAGAATCCCTTGAAGCCCACCTTAAACTTTTTGCTTTAGGTCTTAAACAAAATAATCCATTTAATTCTGCCAGATCATCCAGTTTCTGGGCAATCGGTAAAAGGCTGCTGAACTGAATTAAGGAGGGACTTACTGGATTTTCCCAGCACACATACTCCAGGCCATCTTCGTGAATAACCACCATGGTGTGCCTTCTGGGGCAAGTTCTCAGCAGATTCTTAATTTAGGAAAACCTAATTATCTAGCCTATAATCTAACCTAGTGATCTAGGTCCAAAGCAACAACGGTAAAGGCTTCAAATGTTGACTACAGTGCCAGACCAACTGGGGCATGATGACTCAGTCAATGGCAGGAATTTGGCACTAGCCACATTCAGCAGGGGAGGCAAGGTTGGGGGTGAAACTACAGCCTAGAAAACTGCCTGGGATACAGAAGTAATACATAGCCTTGCTGCGAAGCACTCTCTGCTTCTTCTTTTCTCTTTTCAATCACCCTTCTCTATGGATGTGTGAAGTGGCTTCATTTTTCTTTTACGTAAAATAACAGGCTCAGGATGTGCAATATCTGAAAGACAGGAAGAGCAGGCATAGCCAAGAGTATCCTTTTGCTGCTCATTTTACCACCTGTCATTTTGAACCTGCACACCCAACACACACACACAATAAAAGACAAAAGGTGAAAGAAGAGAGAGGCAGAGATATGGGTGAGGTCACCTGTGAGTGAGTATATACTAGAACCTGGACACAAATATCTTTGCACCACAGATCTGACCTCCAGCTTGCTGCTGAGTGCAGGCAGACAACAAGCTAAAGAAAATCCTAATAAGCAGCCCACAGAAGGCCAGCGGCTGGCTCCTACGGGCTTGATCACTTAAGGTCCTCTGAATACATCTGTTTGTTTGCCTAGGTTTTTCTCCTTGCTGCCATGGAGACTGATGTTGAATAATTAACATGGCCAAAACTTCCAACAGAGCTCAAAGTAGGTACATCCTCCTTCCACAGCCTTAATCTGCAGTAAAATCTTCACCTAACTTGAAAATTACCGTTAATATTCAATTGTTTTCTCCTATTATTCGATTAGTCAGTATTTCAGCAAAAAGAAAAAGACAGTATCTAGTGGTGAATAAAGAACTAGGAAGCAAGAAAACTGAATTCATTTAGCTGTGCCTGACATTTTTAAATATATCTAGCACTAAATGCTCTTATTCTAAGTTTTTCAATTAGTCTAATGTTCTTTCCAATATTTTCCCAGTAATCTATTTTCTTTGAAGGATGATAAGTTCTTCCAATCTATTAAGGAATTGTATTCAATAAGGCACATAAATCATGAGGTATAGTAAAGCATCGCGACCTCCTTTTCCTTTCTCCATCACAAACACCATTCACTAGAAAACACGTTAAAGCTTGAATAAAATAATATCAAATCCATCAAATGTAATGCACATTTAAATAAGTCACATTAAAGTACTGAACCATTACATAAGAAACTAATTTACATGATAATTTACTCAATATAGGATTCACTTTTTTAGTAATCTCTGCATTTAATATATATGAAGTGAGAAATGTGAAAAATCATTCTAAGTGACAATTTACTATGTGAGAATTAGTAAAAAATTATGCACCACATGGTAGATGATTCCAGTTTGATTAAATTCATGTTCAGAAATGCATTTTTATTTTACCATTTGAGACCCATTTTCGTACCTACTATGTAACATTCATTTTTCTATTCTTGGTGTGTTTGATTCCTTGTCCAATTTATTTATATTCGAACTTTACAGATTGGCATTTTGCTCTCTGTTTCAAACTTACTCATCTGAGTAAATCTTCCTTTTTTCTAACAACCAAGCTATATTCCTCCAAAAACATAAAATATTCTTAATAGAACAAAATTAAAAGACATGGTTTATGTCTAACATATGCATTTACACAGAAAATATCTGCTTTCATGAACTAGATAAGTTCTCTTTCTTGACCTTTGTCTCAGATGCTCGATCCAGTGGGTATGACCACCTTCAGGGGCTATTTACAATGGGGCTAGCCAGGTTCTACCTTGAAGCGCCTCACAAGACCTATAAAATGTGTCTCATGCCACCAACACTGTGACCTCCAAACCATCTCTCTTCTCCAAGT
Source organism: Cacajao melanocephalus (assembly GCA_963573385.1). NCBI lineage: Eukaryota > Metazoa > Chordata > Mammalia > Primates > Pitheciidae > Cacajao > Cacajao melanocephalus. The sequence goes on from CAUYLG010004086.1 coordinate 112,459, forward strand.
GATCTGTCCCACATACCTTTGCAATAAAAGGTGAATCAGGCTTCCCTATATACATGATAGAGACATACATCTAAACTCCTAAGATGGTACACGTCAATTTTTTTTTATTTTGATCATGACTTGCAGTTATAACTACATTTAAAATCTGACATTGTATCCTCGTGCATGTGTACTTGTAAAACAGAAACAAGTTTCATTAAACAATATTTACCCTTATTACATTGAATATGCTATGGTATCTTTTTTTTTATTTTTTTGGGATGGAGCCTTGCTCTGTTGCCCAGGCTGGAGTACAATGGCAGGATCTCAGCTCACTGCAACCTCCACCTCCCGGGTTCAAGCAATTCTCCTGCCTCAGCCTCCTGAATAGCTGGGATTACAGGTGTGCACCACCATGTCCTGCTAACTTTTATATTTTTAGCAGAGACGGGGTTTTGCCATGTTGGCCAGGCTGGTCTCAAACTCCCGACCTCAAGTGATCTGTATGCCTCAGCCTCCCAAAGTGCTGGGACTACATATGGTGTGTCATTTCTACTCTATTTTTTTCTAATACTAGTGCAACCTACTAAATTGATTTAACCAACCTTCTAGGATCACAAACCACAGTTTGGAAACCATCGGAACATTTGAATATATAATACCTTATGTGAGAGAACTTGAGTGCCAGGACAGAATACCCAGGCCAGTTCATGCAGAGTAAATACTAAATCCACGTCAAGTCTGAATTATTGCTCATTCCCTACTTGCATGAAATGAAACCAGACTGCTTTCTCCATGGTTTCCTTTTTTGAATTTATCCTCTACATAACCCAGAGCCATCTTCAGATGATAAATGTTTAGTGATATGTGTTATTCAACAGATGTCTAAGCTGTTGAAATCCCCTATGAATACTTAATTCTGTAGCTTTAAGTATCTCAAGAGCTCATCCTGGAATTTTCCTCTCTGGCCCTCCTTCAGTCAAGGGGCTCTAAATTGATACCCAAGGTCTTTGCTTATTTAATATTGCTTTTTGCTCCACCCAATGCATTCATTCTCCAAATAACCTGAAGATAGTTTTTTAAAAAGGGGATCAGGGGTTACTATCCTTCCTAAAACCTCTCACAAGACTTATCCTACCAGAAAATGTTTTAAATTAATTTCTTTCTTTTTTGCAGACCTGCCTATCAACAAAATAAAACTATTGTAATTTATATTTTTTAGTACATTTTTATGGTGAAATTCAAGTCATTTTCTAATAATACTGTCCTCCTCCTAAGAAACAAGCTTTTACCCCATAGGATATAAAATCACAAAAATACAATTCTATTTCATATAATAAACATGTAAGTGAGTCCAGAGAAAGAACTGATGTTTCAGAAATTGACAATCAGTAAATTGACTAGAAAACTATGGGTTCATTTTCTTAAGCACTCAATTCCATTATCTTCATTAACTGACAACAGCATTTGTTTGACAAGGAATCAACCGGTTGTTGTTTTTTTTTGTTTGTTTTCATTTACTTATAATTAAATTCTCATGCTTCAATTATCTAAGCTTAAAGAAGTCCTTCACAATGAACCATAAGCAGGTCTTAAAATGTGCAGTAGTATGTGCTGCATTGCTGGTCACAGCCTAGACTCAACACACGATCATTCTGCACCCTCAGGGGCCCAGCACAATTCAAGGGGCAGAAACCACAATGAATCAAATACAGGATAGGCAAAGGTCCCCATGAAGCTTAAGGCATAGTTTAGGCTTTCAAAAGCTCATAGTATGTGTTTCTCAGGTCTCCCCTCATTTCTCATTTGTTAACTGCTTTAATTTTAAAAAGATACCAATTTGCCAGCCCTGTTATGAAGATTCTTCATTTCTGCTTCAGTACTCTGTCCCTGCTGGCCTGTACTGCTAGACTGTCTTCCCACACCAATCCCATCAGTGGACATCTCCCTCGAAGCTTTGCTGACTGCAGTTTTTCCAATGACTTCTCAACCATCTAAAACCATCGCCATTAGTTCTTTTCAAATCTGTATTACGTTTAGCTTGTAAGCTTCCTAAGAATAGAAATCATTGCTTCCTTACTCTTTTATAAAGTCCCTAATGTGAAGTAGAATACTGTGCACCACGAGCATCAGTCCCTGAGAGGGGAATACTACACACCAATAGCAATCTCAGAGGAGGATTCTAAATGGCTAGCCACTACTATGCACCAGTATCACTCTCTGAGGAGGAGTCTAAAGCCCTCATGAATTTCTACTGAAGTTTCTATCTCTGACAGGAGGTTTTTACACAAACTCAGTTATGCGCATACGCGGAGGATGAGTCTTGTGAGACAGAACTCTCACAGCAAGTTACACAAAGCAACTTTATTACTCACAGACAGGCAACAAGAAGCAACAGAAGCCTAGGATTCATGGCAAGCCAGTTCCCAAGTATCAGGAAAGCTGCCTGGGAGGAATGAAGTCATTCCTGTGCGTGCCCCACATCAAACTGCAGCTGGAAGCACTCCACTCTAGGTTTTATACCCCAGGGGATACTAGGTTCCCTGGGTTATAGACATCCTGTTCTATAAAGGACAGGGACAAAGTCTGGGCTGTTCTGGATAGTTCTCCTTAACGAGTTAAGTAGAACAGGAAATGAATGGGGAGGGAGATCTCCCTCACAGGCAGAATACTTCTTCCACCAAGTTTTAAATTTTCTCCCAGCCCTATATATTTAAGGACAGAAAGAGGAAAGTTACCCTTATTTCTCAACTGCAGACAAAAGCTAAGAAACTACAAAAGGGCACAATTAATTTGAGATCTAAAGTCAACCTGGTTCAAACAAAATTTTTTTTTGAGATAGGGTTTCACATCATCACCCAGGCTGCAGTGATGTGGTGCAATCACAGCTCACTGCAGCCTTGACTTTCCCAGGCTCCAGTGATCCTCCCACCTCAACCTCCTCAGTAGCTGCGTCTACAGGTATGCACCGCTATGCCCAGCTAATTTTTGTATTGTTTTTGTAGAGAGAGGGTTTTGTCATTGTTGCCCAGGCTGGTCTCAAACTCCTGGGCTCAAATGATCCCCTCACTTCAGCCTCCCAAAGTGCTGGGATTACAGGCGTTAGCCACCATGCCTAGCTAAACAAAAATTCTTTAGGTCTGTATGTTGTAGATTAACATGATGAAAGAGAATCTTTCCTGACCAAAAAGAATCTGAAAAGCCTAGCCAGATATCTCTTCACTAACTGATGTCTACTGTCTCTTCATCAGGTCCAAGAACTAAGAACTATCCCCAGATGTTAGAGGGCTGGCTGTCACATGTGCTCAACAAAATTCCTTTCACACAGGAATTTCAGAAGTCCTTTTCCCACTGGTTGTAGAAGAAAGATGAAGCATCTCATCAGCTCTGGAAGTTAGGGTTAGTGGGAATGGCTGCTTCCAACAGCACTGAGGTATCTCAAATACACACATACACACACACACACACACACACACACACACACATACAATAATTTTATGTTTTACTTGTAAGTGGACCTAAAATTCAATTCCCTGTTGGTGCTTTGAAATGTTTTTATAACGTTTAGTAGAATTAGGAATATGAAATGTCATTAACAATAACGTTTTCACATTGCAGCATTTAAGAATTGACTTTACAGGTAAATATACTTTAGTCCTCTTTAAACAAATCATTTCATAGTCTCTAGATGATATAAAAGCTCTGCTAAAAAGATTATCACAAAAACAGGATTTCAGAAATGTTTGCATCATTCTGCCCATTACAGTTACTCATGATTTAAATAACAGAAACTGCAGGACACTGATACCGTATTACAAAACCATACCTGTTCAGCGTGGCCAGACAGAGCCCAATGGCCAAAATTCTTGTCTTATTTTTTCTTTTTAATTCAGCAAAAGAATAGATGAGACAATTGTGGCATAACAATTTTGTCAGAAAGGATGACTGATAAATACAATAAAATTCAGTCCACACTAGAAATACAAACAGATGGATGACCAAAGTAAACAAAATGCAACAAATTTGCTCAAATGTACGCTTGATACAGAAAGGCAATGAATACCACAGACCACAGAAAGGTAATACTTCCAAAAGAACAAATTTCTGCAGAGCCCCTAAAGAAATCCCTAAAGGATAGCCAATAATGTTTTATTATACCAAATTCCTTTTGGCTAAATACCTTAAAATATTCATGTATTTTTTTTAGCAGAAATTAAAGAGAACCCAAACTATTGTTTTTTACTGGGTCATTTATTTTAGATTAAGTATATCCCTCCCTAGTATAATGCTTAATCCATAGTAGGAGACTAATAATTAGCTGAAAAACAAATTAATTTAATTATCACAGTAAACCTGTGTGGCAAAGATAGTTACCGCATATTTAAAATAGCGAAAACAGCCTCAGAGAGAGCTAAGAACTTGCCCAAGGTTGTACAAAGGATCAGAGTCAGGATCCATTCCCAGGTTGGTTTAATCAAGGGCAGATCTTACAAGACTGAAGCAATTTGCTTCATGATCTCCAAGTCTCAAATTTTCTCCTTTCGACTTTGACCCATCTGCCTCAGTATCTGTGACTTCAAAGATAATAAGGACATATTTTCCTAAAAGGGACTCTCCCAGGAACGAGATTTGTTTCTTTTTGTTTTTTGTTTTTTGTTTTTTTTTTTGAGACGGAGTTTAGCTCTGTTCCCAGGCTGGAGTGCAGTGCTGCGATCTTGGCTCACTTAAACCTCCGCCTCCCAGGTTCAAATGATTTTCCTACCTCAGCCTCCCAAGAAGCTGGGATTACATGCACCTGCCACAATGCCCAGCTAATTTTTGTATTTTTATTAGAGACGTGGTTTCACCATGTTGGCCAAGATGGTCTCCATCTCTTGACCTCGTGATCCGCCCACCTCAGCCTCCCAAAGTGCTGGGATTACAGGCCTGAGAGCCACCTCGCCCGGTGAGATTTGTTTCTAATAGTTTATGAAACATTACAAAAGGTATTGAACTCACTATAGGTTCTCTACTTAAACCTGTGCCAGAAATGTATTCTCAATCATCTTAAAACCTAAATCTGTTTTCCGGGAGAACACTTGTGGTTCTTAATACTAGTTATATTTTAATGGGAACACCTGCGATAATTAATTTGTCCACAAAAATTGTGTGCTTACCATAACCAAGTAAGACATCCCAGACTTAGATATGTATATTTTATGACAGCTTCAATATGTCATTTCGAAAGGAATGAAAAGAGGCACTGCTCAAAGATAACTGGATAAAAGGAGAGAAAGCAAATTAAGCAGCCAGAAATTGGGAGGTAGGAAGCCAGGTAGAGAAAGGTTGTGAAGATCAAAAACTAAGGAAGTCGCTAGCAAATTATTTACAGAGAATTATTCGTGAATTGAAAAAAAAAATGTAGTTAAAGAGTAAAAACTTTAAAAAGATTGTATTTATTCCAGCTTCTACCTGATCAGTTCTCAGTAATTGGCCAGAGCTTCAGAACCCATGAACTCCTTCCCTCACTCCCCCCACAAACACACACACATGCACACTGAAAAGCCGTGTGCATTCCGTAGAATCACACCTGCAAAGCTCAGACAGAAGGACAACCAGGAGGCCTCCCTCCCACCACCTGCCACTCAGTTCTCATTAACTTCCCTTACCCCACTTCTGGGAGAAGAAGAGATGAGGAATAAAAATATCTTTAATATCACCACCCCAATACATTTTGCACACAGCATTTCTTTTTGCTGTATTTTACTATTTTTTTCCACAGGCAATATTTTTTTCATATAATAACAATAGCATGTAACAATTCTGTACTTTACTTTTCTCTCAGATTTATATCAGAAGAGTTATAGTTAATTGTCTAGACAACTAATTCGGTAAAATTTCTGAGCAATTACTTAAGTCATTTCTAATTATTTTCTATCATAAGTAAATTCTAATTATTGACACAGGTTGAAACCAAGGTTCCCAAACTGCATGCAGTACTGCAGCAAACTCAAAGGAGTGCTGTGTGACTCAACTAATCAGTACTTACCGCCGACCTAGGTAGGGGTGTGTTCCTGAAGAAACTCAGGATTCCTTTAGAAAGGATGAAAGGGCAAGGAAGCTGGGTAGGCAATCAATATTACCTGCTGTAGAAAGAGTACCATAATTGAGATCACTAAATTAGTGCATACAAACCTTTTAATGTTCTTGAAACATATTACTAATTTACAATGCCATAGGTAGCATAATGAAAGTTAGAATCTCAGTATACCTTTAATTAGCCAAAGATATTATTGTAACATCTTTTAGCTAATTAATTAGATAAAAAATATATACCTTACTCTTATATTCATTTGCATTTCTTTGACTCCTGGTAAAGGTGATTATCTTCTCATAGGTTAACAACTGTTTTCATCCTTCAGCTAATCAACTGCCCCGTGTGTAGTGCCCAGTTACCTATTGGCTTCCTGACCTTTCTTTCCCCATTTATTTCACAGATAATAACCATTTGGTTGTGGATAAATATTCATCACCAATTTAAGTTTACTGAGAAAAGGAGCTGGGCACAGTGGCTCACGCCTGTAATCCCAACAATTTGGGAGGCTGGGGGAGGAGGACTACTTGAGCTCAGGAGTTCAAGACCTGCCTGGGCAACACAGTGAGACTCCATGTCTATAGAAAGTAAACAAAAAATTATCTGGGCATGGTAGTGTGCACCTGTAGTCCCAGCTACTTGGTAAGCTGAGGCAAGAGGATCACTTGAGCCTGGGAGGTCAAGGCTGCAGTAAGCCAAGATCTTGCCACCATACTCCAGCCTAGGCAACAGAGACTTTGTCTCAAAAGACAAACAAAACAAACAAACAGAGAAGATTCTCACTGGACAACATAAACACTTACATTCAAGAAGAAGGAAGAGGTAAAGGACCTATAAGAGACTAAGAAGAAAAAGTTGTAAACGCTGATGAAAAGATTGGTGACTAGAGAATATGGTTCCCAAGAAGCCAAGAGAAAAGAAACTTCAGTTAACAAGGAGTAGCCAACAGAGTCAAATACACAACAGTCCCATAAAATAATGACCGGAGTGTTATTTTGATTTGGCAACTGATCACTAGTCTAAGCTCTGGACTATCTCAGTGTTAAATCTTCGTGAACTCAACATAGCCATTTATTCAACAGTTACCTGAAACAATATGTACATGGCAAAGCACTAAATATAAAGGGACAGAGACCACAGTTTTGAAGACTCTAGAAAGTTAATCCACACATGTGTGTGCGCACAGGTAGGAGCTGAGGGGGTGTGGCACCACAGAGTTGAACAGAACAAGTGGCCATAAAGAGCCTGAAGCCAAAAAGCACCCTAAGAGACTATTTTCTCCTATTAAGAAACTCCTGGCTGAGCACAGTGGCTCACGCCTGTAATCCCAGCACTGTGAGAGGCTGAGGTGGGCAGATTACAAGGTTAGGAGTTCGAGATCAGCCTGACCAACATGGTGAAACCCCATCTCTACTAAAAATACCAAAAAAAAAAAAAAAAAATTGTCAGGCATGGTGGCACACACCTGTAATCTCAGCTACTACTCAGGAGGCTGAGGCAGGAGAATCACTTGAACCTAGGAGGCGGAGGTTGCTGTGAGCCAAGATGGCGCCACTTCACTCCAGCCTGGGCAACAGAGCAAGACTCTGTCTCAAAAAAAATAAAAACAAAAAACCTCCTTTCAAAAATACAGTGTTTATAATATGTAAAAGATAACATGATTTGTAACTCAAAAATAAACCTAATAGTTTAGAACCCAAAAAGAAATATGCAAGAGCTGACTTAAGCTGTCCACATTAAGAAAAAGCAGCAGCCAGGCTCAACGGCTCACAACTGTAATCCCAGCACTTTGGGAGGCCGAGGCGGGCAGATCACGAGATCAAGACCATCCTGGCCAACACAGTGAAACCCAGTCTCAAAAAGAAAAAAGAAGAAGAAGCAGTCTCAAAGTGTGAGCCTGAATGTGCTTTGAAAATAGTTGTTCCTGATTTCCAGTTAAGTTCAGCAGATGCCCCATCCCACCCCGACCCTGTTGCATTCCCAAGTGCAATAGAAAAACATTCTGGGGCTTCCCAAACTCCACATCACAGTGTGTATATCACAGGCTTCATTTCAGCATAACAGATGGATGCAGATTTTAGGCAGGAAAAATTCTTTAAAAGATGAAAGTCTTATTCAATCACATAGCTGATACATGATCCAATTTCCTTCTGTTGGACTGCAGCAAAGTGCAGATGTTTCTTTACTCAAAATATAACCCATTCTGGTTTCACTTACATTTTGTATGTCAACTGCTTTAAATTACTTACACATAAGTATCACCTTCAATCTGAGGACTTTAAGCCATAAATATGCTAGTAATAAAAAATATGCAGAAGCAAGAAAAATATTTCATATAATGGTATAAATGGTGTATATACTAGGCCTGCCTCATCCACTTTCGCTTTCCACCATTTCAGTTACTCAGTCAACTGAGGCCTGAAATAGTAAATGGAAAATTCCAGAAATCCACAATTAAGCAATTTTAAAGTACATGCCATTCTGAGTATCACGATGAAATGTTGATTGTCTCACGCAGTCATGAGTCATGAATCATCCCACTGTCCAGCTTACCCATGCTATATATCCTACCTACCTGTTTGTCACTTAAGAGCTGTCTCAGATATCAGATTGACAGATCACAAGAAGAAAGGTGAGTATAGTACAAGGTATTTGAGAGAGAAACACACAAACCACATTCACTGGGAGGCCGAGGCAGGCGGATCATTTGAGGTCAGTAGTTCAAGACCAGCCTAGACAACATGGTAAAACCCCGTTTCTACTGAAAATACAAAAATTAGCCAGGCGTAGTTACACGTGCCTGTAGTCCCAGCTACTCAGGAGGCTGAGGCAGAAGAATTGCTTGAATCCGGGAGGTGGAGGTTTCAGTGAGCCAAGATTGCACCACTGTACTCCAGCCTGTGTGACAGAGCAAGACTCTGTCCCCAAAAAAAAAAAAAAAAAAAGAGCTGTCTTAAATATCAGATTGATAGATCACAAGAATAAGAGTGAATATGGTACAAGAGAAAAACAAACCACATTAACATAACTTTAATTACAATACATGGTTATAACTGTTCTATTTTGTGATTATTGTTGTTAATCTCTTACTATGCCTAATTTATAAATTAAACTTTATCATAGGAATGTATGGATATGAAAAACAGTACACACAGGGTTTGTTACTCTCCTCAGACTGAGGGTCTTCAAACTTATCTCTGTGGATAAAGGACTACTGTGATACAATTACAGTACTTACATTTTTTAAGTGTGTTCAGGTTTATATGGAAGGTTAAATTAAAGGTATGATAAAGTTTATCATCATAGAAAGCCAGAGACAATATTTCTCTTCTGGAGTATTTTTAATAGTGATGTTACTTCACCTTTTCCACTTAAAAACTAGTGTCATTATAATATCTACTATTTGTTGATCTCTTAGGGAATTTTTTGTTTTTTGTTTTGTTTTGTTTGGTTTAGAGACAGCATCTCACTGTGTCACTCAAGCTAGAGTGTGCAGGGCTTCATCATGACTCCCTGCAGCCTTGACCTCTGGGGCTCAAGTGATCCTCCTGCCTCAGCCTCCCAGGTAACTGGGACTAAAGGTGTGTGCCATCATGCACAGCTAACTTTTTTATTTTTTGTAGAGATGGGGTCTCGCTATGTTGCCTAGGCTGGTCTCGCACCCCTGGGCCCAGGCAATCCTCCTACCTAGACCTCTCAAAGTGCTGGTGTTGCAGGCATAAGCCACTATGGCCAGACCAATTACTGATTCTATGTACGAAGTACTATGCTAGGTACATCTCACAAAAGGAACTTAATCTTCATTTTAAAAAGGAGGCATTACCATTATTATTATCCGCATTGCAAAAAGGAGGAAGACAGCTCAAGGAAAGTGACTTACTAGGACTACTCAGTGTACATACACAGAAAATCTCCAAATCTACAACAGTGGCTGAAGTGCAGTAGGGGGTCAATAAGTGCTTCCTAAATAGATGTGATTAGATGAAGAACAGATCTCATATTCTCATATAAGATCCCTACACTGTGTGCCTACTATCAAGAAAGTAGGTACAAACCACTCTATGAAACAAGAGAAGGCAGCTATCTTGAAGAAATAAAGGGTATACACAGCACCTACTAACTCTCAGCACCAAGCAATAACAACATGCATACCATATTTGCAGCAAGCCCACAGTAATGTAAATCCAGGAAAGCAGGATCTCTATCTGGCCTATATTCCCAAGGCATAGAACAGTATCTGACACATAGCAAGTGCTAAATACATCTGTTGAATGAATACGTGAGTAAAGGTCTTGTTTTCCTCCTCCTTCACTTCTTTCCTCCTTGCCCATCGCTCTGTTCTTTGCATCTTCTTGTCTTCTCTCATTCCTCTTGCCATCCTTTGCACTTACCTAAACATTGCTTTTGTCTTGTGTTTACTGATATGAGAGTTTAAAACAGTTATCCATCTATAATTAAAATTAACAGAATGCAGAAATGATACTTCTTTATTTTTATTTTTATTTTCTTTTCTTTTACCACAGGCGGGGAGGAGAGGCCAGGGGCCCCCGCAGGCAGGACCAGAAGAGCGGTCCCATTCACCATGAATGTCCGTCCCTCGCCCACTGCGGATCGGTCGCGGCCCGGGAGAGCGTGACGTCACCACACCGATCGGAAAAAGACTCAGACCGGAGCAATGGGGGAGAGGGGGTCAACCTCACCAAAGCCACCAAGCCGACCAGCCCGCTGTCGGCCAGCTCCGCTCCGGGAAGGGACGGCGGACAACTCCAGGGGAGAGGAGGACGCCTGACACGCACGGCACGGAGCCAACGGGGTGGGGTTGTCGCGACCGTCCCGGGTGCCCACAGCGGGGAGCGCACACGCAGGCAGAGGGGAGCCCGCCCGCATCGGCCTTTCCCCGCCACACCCGGGTGGGTCAGAGGAGACCCGGGCCCAGGGCGGCACCAGGCAGCCGGGACACTCAGACAGACGCGTGAGAGCAAGGCACACGGGCCCCAGCCGGCGGCTCAAACAAGAGCAGGGCCGGCTAGCCAGGTCACCGATAGAACCCCCACGCATCCAGAGGCCCGACCTCTCCAGCGACGGGTCGCCGCCAGAGGACATCGTGTCAGCAATGATACTTCTTTAAATATCTTCCAAGTCACTCTGTTGTCTCCAGCATATAAAGGCCCTATCTGAATTTGTTACAGAAAATAATTAATTTAAATACATACTTGGCTCTCAAAATGTTTTCTGTCATAAAGAATGCAATTTAAATGGTTATAAACTTAAGTTTCTCTTTATAAACATGAGTTGTAATACAGACTTACTATATGACCCAGCAATTCCACTCCTAGGTATATACCCAAGAGAACGAAAATATATGTCCATACAAAAATAGGTGCATGAATGTTCATAGCAGCATTATTCATAACAGTCAAGAAAAATTAGAAAAAACTAAAATGTTCAACTGACAGATAAACAAAAGTTAGTGCAATTATATATTTGAAAAACATGTCAATAAAAAGGAGTGAAGTACTGAGCTATGTTAAATATGGGTGAACCTTGAAAAATGCTAAGTAAGCACAGCACTTCACAAAAAGCTACATAATATATGATTCAATTTATATGAAAAATCCAGAACAGGCGATTATGTAGAAACACAAAGTATATTAGTAACAGTTTCCAGGGGCTAGGGAAGATGGGGAATGAGGAGTGACAGCTAATGGGAATAGAGTTTCTTTGGGGGTGACAGAAATATTCTAAGATTAGAGAGTGTTAATAGTTGTACAACTCTGAATACATTAAAAACCAGTGGATTTTTAAAAGGATAAACTTTACAGCATTGAATTATATCTTAAGAAAGCTGTTAAAAAATATAAATGGCATCTTTAAAGAAGGCGTTTTCATAAAATTAAAATCAACCCTTTGAAATGGCATCTTGAAAATGCAAAGTTTTGTTAAAAATAGGAAGCATAAATCATTTGTACAATTTTTTGGCAATATCCCTTGAATCTGAGTTACTATATATAATTGTTATTGCTCAAGAGAAAATTAATTCTTTAATACAAACATCAATTCCCTGAACAAGCCTACTCTAATCAACGTCATTCTGGTAAGTCTACATAACATTCTAAAAGTGTTTTCACAGCCGGGTGCGGTGGCTCACACCTGTAATCCCAACACTTTGGGAGACTGAGGCGGGTGGATCACAAGGTCAGGGTTCGAGACCAATCTGACCAACATGGTGAAACCTGGTCTCTACTTAAAAATACAAAAATTAGCCGGGCATGGTGGTGCACACCTGTAATCCCAGCTAATTGGGAGGCTGAGGCAGGAGAGCTGCTTGAACCCAGGAGGCAGAGGTTGCAGTAAGCCAAGAGCATGCCATTGTACTGCAGCCTGGGTGACAGAGCGGTGTCTCAAAAAAAAAAAAAAGTATTTTCACATTGATACTTGTCTTCACATACAAAGTTTCAGAAGTGGTTCCAGTATGCAGTGGTTAATGACAACCTGTAGACGTCAGCATCTCCAAACACTAGCTTGACACAACTTCCTGTAAGTTCAGTCATATAATGAGCACTTACTAAAAATACATCTTGTGTCCATCTTCTGAGTCCCAAAGATTTGGTGCCTACTCTTATGGAGCTAACTTTCTAAGGAGAAAAACAGGGAAATAATCAAATCATCCAGATAAGATACAATGAAAACCATTGTATCTTATTATTTACAAAATAATAAAATCTCAGATGAGGAAAGGTCCTTTAAAAGCTAGCTAACTATTCCACAGACGTATTGGTGCAATCCCACAGCAAGTCACATTCAGGAGACTAAGCAATGATACATGGACTACAGCTCCCACATCAGCATTATAGGCACAGTGATGCCTATAATCCCAGCACTCTGGGAGGCCAAGGTGGGAGGACCACTTGAGACCCAGGGTTTGAGACCAGTCTGGGCAACATAGTGAGACCCCTGACTCTAAAAAGTAAAAAATAAAATAATTAAATACAATACATGTGTCCAGGTAAGGTCAAGATATTACTTAGAAAAACTCTCTTCACATCCTCTTTTGAATAAAATACGGTGGTGGTTATTTATAACTCTGGTCTAATTTATCTCTAGTCTTAACATTAGCTACAGATGAACAAGGTGAGAAAACCAACATTTAATACCAAATGTCATACATTGTACTAGATACTTTACATGTGTTATCTTACTGAATCCCAAAAGTATTCAGATAAAGTAAATATTACTCCCATATTATAGACAAAGAAAAACTCACAAAAGAAGCCAGGTGATGTGCTCACAATCAAGCTGCTAATAAGCAGCAGAACTAGGATGGAAAAGCATTTCTCTGACTTCGAAGCTCAGTCTCTTTCTACTCTACCAGGCTGACTACTATTAAGGTTAAATCTTCAATGATCCTACTTAACATTAAAATGTTCTAATGATTAAAGATGAAAAGTTATTAGCACTGCACATGTGTGAGTGATAACACTAAGCTTAGCTAAAGAGCAACCCCTGTCTGTTTCCTTTAGCCAGATTTAATGTTCAGATTATTTGGATAAATTGGGATTAGTTTGAACCAATATACGTACCGACAGAAGTACAAAGCGCAATCTCAAAGATACAAGTCTAAGCCATAACCTAAGGACTTAAAGCAGGGACACTATCTTTCTTTTTCTTTTCTTTTTCCTTTTTTCTTTTTGTTGTTGTTGTGGCTGTTGTTGGGGTTTCGCTCACCCAGGTTCACCCAGGCTGCAGTAGAGTGGCTTGATCATAGCTCACTGCAACCTCAACTTCCTGGGCTCAAGCGATCCTCCTGCCTCAGCCTCCTGGGTAGTTGAAAATATAGGCATACGCCGTTAACACCTGGCTTAATTTTTTTATTTTCATAGAGACCGGAAGTGGGTGGGCGATGGGGGTTTGCTTTGCTCAGGCTGATCTCCAACTCCTAGCTTCAAGAAATCCTCCCTCCTTGGCCTCCCAAAGTGCTGGGATTACAGGCTTGAGCCACCATACCTGACCTGAGAGTATTTTTCAGTTGACATCTTGCTTCTGCATACTTGTTTCATCCTCTTATCCCCTCTTATCGGTGGGTATCACAAAACATCACATTCAGCCAGCCATGAATACTCACAGATTTCTAATTTCCATTAGAGCAGTCTGAGGAATGGAGGCAATACTGGGAAGGAAAGGCTGTGCACCTAAGAGCGTTTAAACTTGACAAACCTGGACACCATCACTGCTACACACTGACTTTCCCTGTTCAGGATTATTCAGGATCTGTATTCTCTTTCTTTAACCTCCAAGGCTGGCCTTCTCCAGCCTGTGCCTCACTTTCCAAGCTGTCCCAAAAGTTAAGACTTCCTGTCCCTTGTTCCCTACTTCCCTCAACCCCAGCCAGGCCTCAGCTCCTTTTTAACTCACAGATCCTATAAGAAATATCTTTCCAGTACTATTTTGTTTTTAGGACACCATCCACATATCCTCTCCTGGTGATTCTGACACAAAGTTAACTGCACTACCTTTCCCGGATCAACTAGCTAAAAGGCTCAATTCAGTGTTCTCACCAAGACAACTCAATCTTCCTCTTCAATTCCTTTTTTTTTTTTTTAATTGTATTTTGGGTTCTGGGGTACATGTGCAGATCATGCAGGATTGTTACACAGGTAGACACATGGCAACGTGGTTTGCTGCCTCCATCCCCCACCTTCAATTCTTAACTGAATGTCCCTTTTGTCTCTAATTAACTAAACTCAGTCTCTCCAGCAATGCCCTACCAATTTCATCATTTTCTTTTCTCACCAATAACTGCCTGGATGATCTCACCTTCAGCATAACTACATTTACAAAACATCTGTGTAGCACAAGAGACACCTAGGAAAGCACTCTTGTAAGCCATTGTCTGTCTTCAGTGCAGAAACTAACATGGGAAGGAGTTCTTTCATCTGCAGTTTGATCTGTTAATTTTGTAAAACTATCCAATTACTGATTTCACTTCTGAGAAGTGCAAATTGTGATCATCATTTTAAATAATTTGTATATACCATTGACCTGAGCCAGCAGAACTAAAGTATCAGCAGATATGTCGATAGAGTCTCGAAATTGATACTGCCTGTTCATTAAGCCCTAAATGCCAACCTAATTCTTTCCTGGTTCTCAAATCAAGATAGATAATTATTTTTTAAAAGGTAAACCAAAACTATATCATATCTTATGATCATTTCCTATTAAGCAGATCTAATTTGAGTGGGACAAGGCCATGCTTTAAAATCTAATAGAAGCATTACCATTTCAATAATTTCTCATTTTTAGGGTATATGATAATAACATTGACAAGAATATGTTGAAGTTAAATCTTGTAAAAAGCTGAAATGATTAGAATTACAATGATCCTGCCAAAAGCAAATGAAAAAATAAATGCTACATGTTCATATTATGTTATTATGCATTCTTTCCATTGGCCCACACAAAAATCCTACAAGGAATATGAGGCAAATGCTATTCTCATTTTTGATGAAAATAAGAGTATGGGGCCAGTGGCTTGGACCCATAATACTGTTCAGTGGCAATACCAACACTGGAACAAAGTTCTAACTCCTGATGATGTTCCCCCCAGATTATCCATTCTGAAAAGTTAGCACAGAGAAGCCACTGCAGTTGTACATAAAACCTGCTGAAAGAGTATACTTGTAGTCCCCCTTCTCCGGCTCATTTACAATACAGATATTCAAAATCCTCTTCCATCTTATGCTCTTAGTAAAATGTGAACTGGTTGATGTTCAGTAGTTACTGAGCATCCACAATATGGTAAGAGCTACTAAGAACACAAATATCCAGGCAAGGTGCAGTGGCTCATGCCTATAATCCCAGCACTTTGGAAGGCCAAGGTAGGCAAATCACCTGAGGTAAGGAGCTCAAGACCAGCCTGGCCAACATGATGAAACCTTGTCTCTACTAAAAATAAAAAAATTAGCCAGGCATGGTGATGTGCGCCTGTAATCCCAGCTACTTGGGAAGCTGAGACAGGAGAATCACTTGAACCTGGGAGATGGAGGTTGCAGTGAGCCGAGATCGCGCCATTGCACTCCAGCCTGGGCAACAAGAGCAAAACTCCAACTCAAAAAAAAAAAAAAAAAAAAAAAAGAACACAGATATCCTAGGCACCTAGATATTTCTATTCAAAAGACTAAATAAAATACAGGCAAGCCTCATTTTATTGCACTTTACAGACATTTTTTACACACTGAAGGTTTTTGGTAACATTGTATTGAGCAAGTCTATTGATGCCACTTTTCCAAAAGCATGTGCTCATTTTGTGTCTCTGTCACATTTCGGTAGTTCTCACAATATTACAATTTCCTCATTATTGTTACATCTTTGTGATACCTGTGATCAGTGCTCTTTGATGTTACCATTTTAATTGTTTTGGGATGCCATGAACAGTGTCTACATAAACCAGTGAACCTAATCAATAAACGTTGCGTCCTAACTGCTCCATCGACCAGACAGACATTCTTCCATCTCCGTTTTTCTTTTGTACCTCCCTATTCTCTGAGACACAACAATATTAAAATTAGGCCAACTAATAACCCTACAATGGCCTCCAAGTGTTCAAACGAAAGGACGAGTTACATGTCCTTCACTTTATTATTTTTTGTTTTTATTTTTTATTATTATTATTTTTGAGACAGGGTCTTACCATGTTGCCCAGGTTGGTCTCAATCTCCTGAGCTCAAGCAATCTGCCCGCCTCATTCTCCCAAAGTTGTGGGATTAGAGGTATGAGCCACCATGCCTGGCCATCCCTCACTTGAAAGAGAAAATGATCAAACTTCATGAGGGAGGCACAATAAAAACCAAGACAGTCTGAAAGCTAGGCCTCTTTTGTCAGCCAAGTTATGAATGCAAAGGAAATGCTCTTGAAGGAAATTAAAAGTGCTACTCCATTATTCCTCGTTCCATGAGGCAAGGAAAAAAAAAGATTCAGTGAACACACAAATGATAAGAAAGCAAAACAGCCTTATTGCTGATTCAGAGAAAGTCTGAGCAGTCTGTACAGAAGATCAAACCGGCCACACTATTGCATTAAATCAAAGCCTCATCCAGACCAAGGTCCTGACTCTCTTCAATTCTATGATTCCGACAAGAGAGGTGAGGAAGCTGCAGAAGAAAGTTTGAAGTGAGCAGAGGTTGGTTCGAGAGGTATAAGAAAGCAAGCCATCCCATAATATAAAAGAGCAAGGTGAAGCAGCAAGTGCTGATGCAGAAGCTGCAGCAAGCTCTCTGGAAGATCTAGCTAAGACCATGGATGAAGGTGGTTACAATAAACAAGAGACTTTCAATGTGGATGAAGCAGCCTTCTACTGGAAGAAGATGCTAGGTAGGACTTGCATAGCTGCAGAGAAGTGGATGCCTGGCTTCAAAGCTTCAGGCTGACTCTCTTGTTAGGAGCCAAAGCAGATGGTGACACTAAGTTGAAGCCAATGCTCATTTACCATTCTGAAAATCTAGAGTCCTTAAGAAACACGCTAACTCTACTCTTCTGGCACTAGAAATGGAACAAAGCCTGAATGACAGTACATCTGTTTACTGAATATTCTAATCCACTGTATGGTGAGAGACTCATTGCTCAGGAAAAATAAATAAATAAATATTTCATTTTAAAATATTACTGCTCATTGACAATGTACCTGGTCACCCAAGAGCTATGATGGGGATGTACAAGATTAATGTTGCTTTCATGCCAACTAACACAACATCCATTCTGTAGTCCACAGATCAAGAAGTAATTTCAACTTTCAAGTCCTGTGATTTAAGAGATACATTTTGTAAGGTAATAGATGCCATAGAGAGCAATCCCTCCTCTGATGGATCTCAGCAAAGTACATTGAAAACCTTCTGGAAAGGATTCACCATTCTAAATACCATTGAGAAAATGTGTAATTCATGAGAAGAGGTCAAAATAACATTAATAGATGTCTGGAAAAAGTTGACTGTAACCCTTATGTATGACTTGAAGGGACTTAAGACTTCAGTGGAGGAAGTAATTGCAGATGTGATGGAAATAGCAAGCAAAGAGGCATTAGCAGTGGAGCCTAAAGATGTGACCAAATTGCTGCGATCTCATGATCAAACTTGAATGAATGAAGAGTTGCTGCTTACAGATGAGCAAAGGAATTGATTTCTTCATGTGGAATCAACTCCTGGTGAAGATGCTGTGAACATTGTTAAAATGACAGCAAAGGATTTAGAATATTACGTAGACTTACTTGATAAAAGCAGCATCAGAGTTTGAGAGGATTAATTCCAATTTTGAAAGAATTCTTACTGTGGGTAAAATGCTATCAAACAGCATTTCATGCTATAGAAATCTTTTGCGCAACGAAGAGTCAATCTATGGGACAAATCCCACTGTTGTCTTATTTGAAGAAATTGCCACAGGCACTCCAGCCTTCACCAACCACCATCCTGATCAGTCAGCAGCTGTGAGCATCGAGGATAGACCCTTCACCAACAAAAAAGATTGACTTGCTGAAGGTTCAGATGACTGTTAGCATTTTTCAGCAATAAAGTATCTTGTAATTAAGGTCTGCACATTTTTTAGACATAATGCTATTGCACATTTAATAGACTATGTATAGTGTAAACGTAAGTTTTACATGCACATGGAAACCAAAAAACGTACATGACTTGCTGTATTGTGATATTCACTTTATTGCAGTGGTCTGCAACCAAACCTGCAATAGCTCTGACACCTGCCTGCATAATAAAGAGAGACATAACGGGAGAATAACATGTGACAGCAGAGGCAGAGATTGGAGTGATGCATCTACAAGTCAAGGAATATCCTGAATGGCTGCCAACCACCAGAAGCTAGAAAGGGCAAGGAAGGATCCTCCCTTAGAGACCTCAGACAGAGCATGCGACTTCTGACACTTTTATTTCAAATTTCTAACCTCAAAAATTGTAAGAGAGGCCAGGCACGGTGGCTCACATCTGTAATTCCAGCACTTTGGGAGGCCAAGGTGGGTGGATCACCAGGTCAGGAGTTCAAGACCATCCTGGACAAGACAGTGAAACTCCGTCTCTACTAAAAATACGTAAATTAGCCGGGCATGGTGGTGGGCGCCTGTAATCCCAGCTACTCGGGAGGCTGAGGTACGAGAATAGCCACTGCGCTCCGGCCAGGGCGACAGAGTGAGACTCCATCTCAAAAAAAAAAAGAAGAGGAATTATAAGAGAATCGCTGGGCGTGGTGGCTCACGCCTTTAATCCCAGCACTTTGGGAGGCCAAGACAGGTAGATCACCAGATGTCAGGAGTTAGAGATCAGCCTGGCCAACATGGTGAAACCCCATCTCTACTAAAAATACAAAAATTTGCTGGGCGTGATGGTGTACCCCTGTAATCGAAGTTGCTCGGGGGGCTGAGGTAGGAGAATCACTTGAACCCAGGAGGCGGAGGTTGCAGTGAGCCGAGATGGCGACATTGCATCCCAGCCTATGTGACAAAAGTGAAACGTCATCTCAAAAAAGCAAATTAGAATAAATTTCTGTATTAAGCTGAGAAAGGCTGGTCAGGTTGGTTCACGCCTGTAATCTCAGCACTGTGGGAGGCCAACGCAAGCGGACCACAAGGGGAGTTGAAGATTAGCCTGGCCAATATAGTGAAACCCCGACTCTACTAAAAATATAAAAATTAGCTGGGCATGACGGCATGTGCCTGTAGTCCCAACTACTTGGGAGGCTGAGGCAGGAGAATCGCTTGAACCTGGGAGGCAGAGGTTGCAGTGAGCCAAGATCAGGCCACTGCACTCTAACCTGGTCAACAGAGCAAGATTCTGTCTCAAAAAAAAAAAGAAAAAAGCTGAGAAAAAAAATGGTTACTCTCTCTAGATCTATAAACCAAATATATTAATGCAGACAAAGAAAATCAAATTTAAGATATTTTAGATATAGAATTGTAGAGCTAACAAAATGGATGTGGTGAAAAATGCAAAGAGTTAGAAGGATTCAGTGTTTCTTGGTAAGATTACCAGATGCATGAGGTTATAACAGAACACAAGGAATACAAAGAGAACAAGCTGAAAGAAAAGAGCTTATTTTTTGACAGATTGAGTCTGATGTTGCCTAAAGTACATCAGGGTAGTCATATCTACTAGGCTGGTAAAAATCAACCCCAAAGTTTAGAAAAATGAGGTCAGGGCTGGAACCCTGGGAGCAGATGTTATCATACAAAGAAAGCAAACAATGACAGGACTGAGAACGCACCACCAACATTTAAGAGACAGAAGCAATAAAATGAAAATGAAAGAGGAGCTCTGCAACATCACACACTGAGAAACAGGTACAGTAATGAAGCGGGAACTAGAGAAGTAACAACCTTGGCAAAGGTCACCCCTAAAGAAAACCAGAATTGCTTTTAAAAAGTCCCTTCTTAGTTTCTATTTAAACAACATTATTTCATGGTACACAGCCTTCCCAAATATCCCCCAAACAGTGTGCCTCTTAAAAAGTCACCTCAATTATCTCTAAAGTTAACAATTTTAAAAGAGAATGTTCTTCCTTAAGTTTTCCACAACCAACTATTCAAAAAAAAAAAAAAAAGCCTTTTTTTTTAAGACAGGGTCTCACTCTATGTCCCAGGCTGGAGTACAGTGGCATGATCATGGCTCACTGTAGCACTGACCTCCTGGGCTCAAGTGATCCTCTTGCCTCAGCCTCCCAAGTAGCTGGGACTATAGGTGCACACCACCACACTCAGATAATTATCTTTTTTCTGTAGAGAAAGCTCTCAATGTGTTGCCTAGACCAGTCTTCAACTCCTGGCCTCAAATGATCCTCCCACCTCAGCCTCCCAAAGTGATGGGATTATAGGCATGAAACTACCAGGCCTAGCCCCAACAACCAACTTTTAAAACAGTTAGAAGGCTGGGCGTGGTGGCTCATGCCTGTAATCCCAACACCCTGGGAGGCTGAGGTGGGAGGATTGCTTGAGGCTAGGAGTTGGAGACAAGCCAAGGCAGCATAGTGAGTCCCTATCTCTACAAAAAATTAATTCTTTAATTAAAAAATGCTTTAAAATAAATTAATGAAACAGTTGGAAGGCTAGTCTCAGAGTCTTTTGATTCTCTAGTGTTACAGAATAACTTTTTCATAGAAGGAAGAGAAAGTCTAATACAAGTTCCAAAACTCTTAATACGTAAATCGTTTTCACAACTGACTTTAATTTGCTTCCCCTTGCTATCCACTTCCACCCTCACCCCTTTTGGGCCATAGCTTTCATTCAGACATTAAAGAATAAGGAAATTAAATAAATGAAGGAGAGAAAATTCTCACACCAGCGAACTAAAACCAATTTACATAGCTCTTATTTGGAAAGGGATAATACACTATACAGAACACTCATTTCTATTAGTGCCTTATCACTCCCGTCCACACACAGACACAGACCAGTTTTCCCAATTAAATCATCACTTTTCCTGTACAGAAAAGAGAAAACTGAACCGGGTCTTTCATTTGGATAAGCTCCAGTATATACTTACACACGAGGGAACACTACTTGGCATGTCTTTCAGAGAGCAGCAGGCAATATGGCTTTTTAGATTTGCATGAGGAAATATAGAAATTCTACTACTGATGAATGTGCCTAACTTCCAAATGAAAGAATGTCATTCCGTGTCTATCTACTTTTTTCCGGAGTAAAGCCAAGATTCAGGGATAGTACTATTACTAATCTAGCAAACTGATACAGAGGCAGCATTTTTCCAGTTTTTTTTTTTTTTGCTTATCACCTGATATTGAGAACCCTCCTAGGATGGTTCCCCATTCTTAACAAAATAGAAGACACTCTCCAGTATACCCAGAGATGATCACCAAATCAGATAAACCAACATTTTTAAATGTCATGTTTGGCATTTTAAAAATACCTTTAAAAATTGAGACTTTTAGAGATGGCTGCAGTGGCACGTTCCTCTAATTCCAGCTCCACAGGAGGTTGAGGCGGGAGAGCTGAATGAAGCCAGGAGTTTGAGGCGATAGTGCACTACACTCTTGCCTCTGAGTAGCTTCTGCACTCTAGCCTGGGAAACATAGCAAGACCCTGTCTCTAAAAAATAAAATAAAATAACAAATTTTTAAAAATAGACTTTTACTACAGAATCTAAAAATTGGAACTGCAAATCAGTCATAATTCATTTTACATAAAGTAATCTACAAAGTGTTATTAGGTTTTGTTTGTTTGTTGAGACAGCGTATTGCTCTGTTGCCCAGGCTGGAGTGGAGTGGCATGATTAAGGTTCACTGCATCCTCAACCTCTCGATCTTCAATTAATCTTTAATCTTCCCACCTCAGCCTCCCAAGTACCTGGGACCACAGGCACACATCACCACACCAGCTAATTTTTGGTATATTTTGTAGAGATAGGTTTTGTCGTGTTGCCCCAGCTGGTCTCCAACTTGAGCTCAAGCGATCCACCTCCTTCGGCCTCCCAAAGCACTGGGATTACAGCTGTAAGCCATCATGCCCAGCCACTATTAGTCTTATCCTAGCCTTTTCCCACTGTATTCCATGTAAAAATTAAATTAGAAGAATTCATTTCAAAATCCTAGAAAATTCAGGCTTATTTTTCTTCCTTTATGTATTCCCTTGTCTGCAAAAAGGAAAAAGGTTGGGAAAACTGGCAGATTATTAGCTACTATAAGGTACCTTACTATTTCACAATTCACATTTCTTACACACAGTGCTCTATTTGTGTTTCACCAAAACACTTTCTTTAGTATCATAATTGGATTCTTGATAACATAATCAGAATACTCCAGATATAAAGAATGGATTATTCTAAACAAAAAAAAAAAAGAATGGAGTATTCTGATTAATCAAATATTCTGGTTAAATGAAACCTAGAGAGAAGGATCTAAACAGAAATACCCAGGCTGATGTTGCCAAAGACAAAATAATTAAAAGAATTACATTTCCACTGACTGTCCTGTTATCACCCTGGCTCTTTTCCTTTGCTTCAAGGACCATTAAGGTGAACAAATATTATGTAAGTTGCTACGCTTATACAAAAACCTGCCATTATAACTCAGAATATGACAGCTGCAAAAGATGGAACATAGTTCCTGTACCTTATAGATCCAGGTACTCGGCAAGTGGTTTTATTATTTTTTACTTATTCTTGAGACGTAGTCTCACTCTGTCACTTAGGCTGGAGTGCAATGGCACAATCTAGGCTCACTGCAACCTCTGCCTCCTGGGTTCAAGCTATTCTCCTGCCTCAGCCTCCCGAGTAGCTGTGATTACAAGCGTGCACCACCATGCCTGGCTAATTTTTTTGTATTTTTAATAGAGATAGTTTCACCATGTTGGCCAAGCTGGTCTTGAACTCCTGACCTCAAGTGATCTGCCCACTGCTGGGATTACAGGCATGAGCCACTGCGCCTGGCCTCAGCAAGTGATTTTAATTTTCAGGATGAAAGTCAGGGAAAAGCAGCCCGTGGTTGATGAGAGCTGATCCACTGGAGATATACTATTAGGATTATTAGATGCTAGGCAGAGGTTCAGCAGGCTAGAGAAAACGGAAAACAGACCAGCTTCCCTGCAGCGCCACCTGCCACCCACTGAAACCGGTGGGTGGCAGGTGGCGCTGCAGGGAAGCTGGCACATTCCTACAAGACTGTAATGAGCAGAAATTACCATCCGTACCACAGGGATGGCTGGGCCAGAAAAAGTGGCAATCACAGCTTTGGCAAGAAATCAATATTCATCAAAGTGATTCAAGACTAAATAAACCCCCTTTCTTTCAACTTTTCTTATCTATCTAAAATAAACATTTCAGTGATGCATATCATTTACTTAATGCAGCTTAATATCCTAATTTTAAAATATTGGGATATTATTTCTGCTTATGAATCTACAGAAAAGATTTGCCAATCTCAATATATGCATTAATAAAAACTGCACTTGACAACAAAGCAATCCTGGCCAGGTGCTGTGGCTTAAGCCTGTAATCCCAGCAATCTGGGTGGGTGGATCACTTGAGGTCAGGAGTTCAGACCAGCCTGGCCAACAAGGTGAAACTCCATTTCTACTAAAAATACAAAAAATTAGCCTGGTCGGGGCTGGCGCACACCTGTAATCCCAGTTACTTGGGAGGCTAAGACAGGAGAATTGCTTGAACCCAGGAGGCAGAGGTTACGGCAAGCCAAGATTATGTCACTGCACTCCAGCCTGGGTGACAGAGTGCGATTCCATCAAAGAAAAAAAGAAAAAGAAAAGAAAGCAATCCTAATGTAAGCATTATCATTTTCATCTTATATAATGAGTAATTCTTAAACACCATCATTAACACAATCAGCACTGTACACTAAGAAATGTTAATAAATGAACGTACACTTGCTAAATCTGCTCTTCAGTGACTTAAAGCATAGTGGTTACCTGAGTTTCCTGCACTCTGAAAGTACCTTGATCATAACTGTAATAGGAGGAGTGCAAAAGGTGGTTATTGCTAAGCCAGTCTCCTCTAGACAGAAACCGTTTTTTGTTCCAACAACAACACATTCTCTGACATAACCCAGGAGAGGTCTTTAATTACTACCTGCTGAAAAAAGAAATCTAGGAGAAATAAAGATACTGTTAAAGGGCACCTATTTAGTTCATGGAGAGCATGAGAAGAGAGGTAGATGGAAGTAAATAGCCAGCCCAATTTAATTTCTAATGAGCACCAAGGCTCCCATTTAAATTAACACAAGTATAACTGCTTTTAGTTTCAACAGGTCTCTGGATACAGAACCTTAAAGCATCACATTCCTACTCTACCAGTTCCTAAAATTAATTACAGCTCATCTGAAAGACGCAATTACTTCTGCTCATTTAACTTAAATTCTAATGATTATAAGAAGTAAATGAATGGTTGAAGTAATTACACCTCCACACTTCTGATTAGGCTGCCCAACTACACAAACAACCTTAGAGGAATGAGGAACTCTTGCAGAATAAACATGAATCTACAATAAGTTCCACTTTAAAAACAACCTACATGCAAATTTCAATAACCAAAAATAGCCTAAAACAATGGCAGTTCTTAGAAGAAGCTAAGGGATGACCAAGTAAATACTACAGTATGGGAAGTCTCCAATTTTGTAAACCTGCCTTTTTTCCCCCTTTTAATTCTTTCCTTGTGCTACCAAAAATTCTAATAGCAAAGAGGACCCTGAACACACACACAAAATCAAACCTATCTTAAAAAGTAAAACACTAAGTGAAAAAGGGCTAAGTTGAGTTAGTGAAACACAGCAAATGGAAGGCAGAAGTACTTCATCTTGTCTAAGACATTTCCATCTGCTATTCGCACTTAGGGTTTTCTTTTACTATAAACACCTACTTAATTCCCAAATCATAAATGTATCATAGCAGTGTATCCCAAGCTGAGGTCTGTGGACACTCAGGATAGACACTTTTAAGAAACTGCACTCCTCTCTGGTTAATGTCATAATTACTGGATTGTCCACATCATCAACATAATCGGTAACATCCTCATTTGTGTCATGGATCACTAGTGCCAGCAACAACTGCTACCAGAACAAAGACAATATGACTGGGTAATAAATAAAGCGTCTGATAGAAGGAAGGCCATCATCAGGGCAAGAAGAGTCTTAAGAACTGCAGGTTGCATCTGGGAAAAGCAGTAAGAAAATGAATCACCAACAACACACCCGATATTATCAGCAATCTCAGAAGAAAATTAGCTTCAGCACAATAACATCGTCCATCAGATTAACTAAATGTTGCTGACAAGTTTTGTATTGCTTTCACAATATTGTTTTTATTTACTTTGTAAACTGATTTGCTTTTAAGATTGCACACGTGTTATAAGCATAGAATTATAGTTCCACGCTTGTGTATATTTAATTGTCATAATAAACAAATCTATACCAGAGTCCATTATCTTCTTTTTCCTTTGATCAACACTAAACATACAAGTTTAGAAACAGTCTCCAAAAAGCAGACCAAACAGAAGGCCAGTTCCAGCTTAAGGGAACTAGAAGACTGAAATAAGGAAGAAAGGACAGCCAAGATGCCGCAGGGTTGGGTGGAGAAAGAATGTTGATAATGCTCTCCCCACCCAACCAATTCAACTCAAGGAGTGTCACTCTTGCTATTTATTTCTTTTCTTCTCTTTCTATTGACAAATAAAAGTTTTATGTGTTTATACAATAATACAATGTTTTGATATACATAACATGATGATATGTATATTTGATACATTGTGGAATGGCTAAATCAAGCTAATATAATCATTATACTTATCACTTTTGTGTGTGTGGTTAGAACACTTAGGATCTTCTGGCACTGGGTGTGGTAGCTCAGGCCTGTTATCTCAGCAGTTTGGAAGGTGGAGGCAGGCAGATCACTTGAACCCAGGGGTTTGATGAGACCAGCCTGGACAACATGGTAATAACCCCGACTCTACAAAAAAATATCAAAAAATTAGCCTGGGCTGGTGGCGCATTCCTACAGTCCAGCTACTGGGGAGGCTGAGGTGGGAGGATCACCTGAGCCCGTGTTTGCACCACTGCACTCCAGCCTGGGTGAGAGACTGACACTGTCTCAAAAAAATAAACAAAAATCTTCTTGCTTATCAAGTTTCCATTCTACCTATTGTCTTTTTGTCTCTTTTTTGGGATCTGTATATTCTTACATCCTCATTTTACTTAAAGATGACTCTTTGAATTCAAAAGTAAATAAAGACCAAAACAAGTAAAGGATAAATTATATGAGAAATCAATTTTGAAATGTTTCTTCGAATATAATTTATAAAAAGAAAAAAATAAATAAGCGAAAGTAACCTTTTTCATAGCTCAAATTTTAAGACTGACCTGTTAAAAAGGACACAGCTCTAAGAATTATATTTGATAAAAAGGGTAGAAACGTCCAGTCATAGAGCATTAACTAAAACTCTATTCACCAGCAAGAATGTTTTCAAATATCACTCACAAAATGTCTACATGGCATATAACAAAATAAACGAATAATCCTAATGATAAGATTTTTATAGATTTTCCTCATTTCACAGGTAAGTTAGAACTAAGACAGGTTAACTTACTTGCCAACTATCACACGGTACTTGATAACACCAAAATTCAAATGTAATTCTAGGTTAATACACTTGATTAACTATTATCCTTTTTCTTCAAGTAGACATGAAACTGAAACGTAATAATTCATATTTAAATACATGTTAAGTATCTTGTATGTATTATTTAAAATTGAAATCATCTCACTGAATTGAAATCTTCTAATTCAACTTAAAGGAGCCTTATTGGAACAGTCAGGCATGTATTAACTAAGAGAGTGCAGGCCAAAACTCTCACCAGAAAAGTTTACAGGGATAAAAATAATATAATATGCTTAGAAACACATTGATGATTGCTAAACAAGGTTACATTAAGAATGCATTAACTATTACTAAAAATAACAGGGCAGTGCTAAAAAAAAAAAAATGAAATGGATAATGGATACATCCATTGAAATAGTCTGTATGAAGTTAGGGAAGGTGAAGTCCTCCCCAGGCCGGAAAGAAAAACAGAAAGGACAGACTGAGGGAAGAAGGACTCCCTTCGTGGAGGGGGCAGACTCATGGCACGGGGAGGCTCCCACAGTGGTATGGGCCCCATGGTACAGGCAATGCCAGCTGTGCCAGGGGACATGTCTGGGCTAGTGGGCAGGGCAGGGGCAGCCAGTGATAGAACCAAGCAGGTCTTTTGACACACTCCTCCTATCCCAGAAGCTACAGCCTGGCCTAAGAGCATCCTCCCCAAGGGAGAAAAGGTAGCTTAGTAGGAAAAAAAACAGTGCTATAGCGTGACTTCAAGGGTTCCTTTGCTCCAAAATCTCTCCCATTTGGCAGATGCTGTTGGGAACTCTTTTACCAAGGAATCAAGTCTTCCTTTCCACAATGAAAAAAGTAATAATCAAACATTAGTTAAAGTAAGACACTCTCACCACAAACTTAAGAATCCTAGAAAGACAGCAGGTTGTATATTTAAGTGCATAAGCCAAATTAATGATCCAGGGCCTATCTCTTCAAAGAGCCTACACTCCCAAGATTTCACTTATGAATGGAAGAACAAATCTATAATGATGGGAATCACCCGACCTTTACAAGGCTAGATTCAACCATCATTATAAAGTACATAATGTCACTTGTAAAATAATGTACATGTCAGAGCATTTATCACAGGTATGTAAGTATTTTCAACTTCTGAAACACTAAAGTTTATCCCACGCAGAGTGGGAAGAAAAATGTAGAACATCTGGCACCTCCAGCAAGAATTGGCTTGGCATTTGACAACTCTTGAGATGCAGCTCTTTTTGAAGAGGCATCATGCTTTCTTAGATGCAGAGGCTAGTCCCGCGAGACTTTAGTGTTTATGCAGGGTGGCAAGAATGGCAGATAAACTGTATTTTTCACAAATCACAGTAAATACCATTATCGGTAGTAGCCTCAAATTCAGGAATTAAGTGAATATGGGCATAAAATATATTATCTTTACTTTGGATAAGTAACACAAGTGGTTAAGTAAATGTTTTAGTATTTGGGATGGTTAAAATAAAAATTATTTGGGAGCACAGTAATTTTAAGACATCTTACTAAGCTCCATCCTTACTGCTAATACATGTTTCAAAATACAGATCCAATGCTAGCATTGTCTCAGTTTTAGGCATACACATCCCTATCACGTTTTTATACAAAGATGATGCCCCCATATATGTCCTGGGAGTTACTAGATAACCCAAAGGCCTCTCTACCTTTTGAAAGTATCTCATTCACCCAGTTTTAAGTGATCAGAGATTCCAGGGCTTCATTTCAGTAGCTAAAACATGCAGAAGCCTCTATTAAGATGCAAATACTTTTCACGGGCTCCTTTGAAGATGGAAAAAAAAAGCAATAAATAAAAATTTTAAAAGATGCAAATACCTCCTGGGAAAGGTAACAAGCCACATCATGCAGTTATGCTCAATTCTCTGTAAAAGAAACCCTTGAGTTTCAGATACTCTTAGGTCTTAGTCATTGAAAGCGAAGATCCAGAGGATAAAAAGAGAAAGGAAGGAAAATTCGGTCAGGAAGTGTATGGGAAAGGGGGTAGAAGAAGCCCTGTATTATAGAATATAACAGTCTTTATACTGTACGGATCATCAAAAGTTCTGATTGCCCTTTAGCCCCTGAACTTTCATCCCAATGACATGCCCAACACCACACACAATGCAAACCAAAACTAACACGCACAGAAAATTTCCAGAGTTAAAATGCACTGGTACCATGCTGTCTTCGATCATCTTACAAAACGGTAAAACTGCAAATGAATGCTTTTTAAAAAGCTAACTCAATGTGTCCAATGAAGAGCCACTGATGTATGGAAAAAATTAATAATTTTCTTTGAATATCACTAAACTAGCTTAATTTTACCTTTAAGACAAACTCTTGATTCCCCCCTTAAGGGCTTTTTTAGTTCCAACTATTAACAGACACAATAAATTTTTTTTAAAAAGTTAAAATCCCCAACATCTTCGTAGGAGCATTACACAAAAAGATGACATTGAACGACTTTCCTCAGGATATAGTCCAGTGCCCAATAGAGAACTTCTCCTTCTCTGTAGACAAGGAAGTAAATAAGAACACCTAAGAACAAACTTTGTTGGCCACCAGCAGGGGAGCTCTTCAGCTTTTGTCGCCAAATCCATTCAAACAAAAGAAGCTCCGACTGCTCCAACCCACCCTTCGGATCCGCACCCCGCGGGGACTCTCCGGATCCGGGTGCCCGCTCCCCCGCCAGCCCGACTTACTCCTCAGCGCCCCAATGAGCAGAGAGCCGTCCTTAATGAGCTCCTTGATGAACTTGTTGGTTCGCTCCAGCTCAATCTCGTGACACTGCAAGCGCTCCCTGAAATCCGGGCTGTCCAAGTAGGAATCGCTGAACTCCAGAGTGGGCAGCCCCATGGCACAGGCGCTGCCGGTGGCGGCCGCGGGCACGTCCCGGCCGGCAGTCAGGGCGGGGGCGGCCGGCGGCGGCGGCTGCGGGAGCTGGAGACGCGCGATCGCGGGGAAGGCGCCGGGACGCGAGGGGACTGACTGCGCGAAGGAAACGGGCCCCGCGCGCCGCGCCGCCGGCGCCGGGCTTAGTCTTCCTCTCCCGAGGCGAGGCGAGCGCAGGCGCGGGCGGCGGGCCGAGGCGCGGGTCCGCTCAGGTTGTGGTCACCGGGACGCATCGTCGTTCCGGGCGCTGAGGCGGCGAGGCTGCGGGCCGCGGCCGGAGCAGGGAAGTTTCTCTCACGGCGCGCAGACACTTCCGGCAGTTCCACTCTCCAACTCTCCTGACAGTCGGCGGCGGCGTTGTGAGCCAGGAGCAGCGCTCAGCCGCAACTCCGGCCCGGCTGGGGAAAACCCTCCCCCTCGGCGGACGCAGGCTCAGAGAGCTTGCAAATTGCACCCGGGCTCCCAGACCCTCCTCCCGGCCGCCGCGCTCCCACCCCGCGCCACCCCGCCCCTTCGCCCCTTTACCCTCCTGCCCCAGCCGCCGGCCCGCACTTGGCTCCAGGACTCCCGGCGCTGCAGCCGCGCGCTTGCGCTCCGGCCTTGGCTGGGGTGTTGACCCCGTCCCCTCTTGGGCCCCTGGTTTTGGCAAGCCCTAGTTGACACCTCGGCGTCCTCCGCCCCACAAAAGGATCTGACTCCCAATATACCTCCCCTAATAGTCGTCCCCTCCACCCACTCCCTAGAATTCTCTGGGAGAAAAACCAACGTTAAGTTTCCCTAAAGTTTTGAAGCGTAGATGGAAGATACTGCTGTCTAGCGCTCGTTTAGATTTTGCTTCACGCTTCCCCACCGAATGCGTTTGAATTCCACGTTGAAAAGTTGTCCAGTCGCTCTCCCACCCCTCAATTTCGTTGATCCGGCCTGGAGGTTCCCCCCTCATCCTCCCCCCGTCCCTGCTCCGTTGCTGGGAACGTGGGACGATTTTTCAAGTCATCCCCCACTCTACTTCAGTGCACCTACTCCTAGAAGAATACCTATTTACGTCACAATAGTAGTCTCTCCTATTGGCACCTGGTTGGAATTGTCCTAGGAGCAGGGAGATTTTCAAATTGTTGAAGTGGACTGGAGTTTAAAATAAACAGTTAATTCTTACCCACAGGCATTACACTTCCTACGGTGGTGTTTCACCTAATAAATTTCTGTTCCCTTAAAACCTTGACAGCAAAAGAAACGACTGCTTTACATCTCGTCCTGACATCATCCATAGGATTTCTGAGAACTCAGATATTGTTCTTAAGGATCTGCTTTTAATTTCTACGTTTTCATTGATTTGTCCATATGAACCATCTGTTTAAAAACTATTCTGTAGATCATGGGGAAAATTCCGTTAAAGTGCTTTACATTTTTCCCAATTAAGTTTCAGAGACAGTCAAGATTTTTGGTTTCAATTTTCTTAAATGTACATAAACATGAAAAATAACATGTAAACCTACAACAGATAAGATCGTGTAAACAGTATGGACCAGGCTCAGTGGCTTATGCCTGTAATACCAGTATTTTGGGATGTTGAGGCAGGAGAATCATTTGGGTCAGGAGCTGGAGACCAGCCTGACTACTAAAAATACAAAAATTAGCTGGGCATGATGGCATGAGCCTGTAGTCCCAGCTACATGGGAGGCTGAGGCGGGAGAATCACTTGAATCCGGGAGGCAGAGGTTGCCATGAGCGAGATTGCTCCATCGCAACCCAGCCTGGGTGACAGAGGGCTCCGTCTCAAAACACCTTCCATTCATATTTACATCTTTAGTCCTCAACATATTGGCAAAATGGCCAATCACCATTGAAGTCATTTGAACTACAAGCGTTGAATTTGTGTTTGTTAACTACTCTTTTTTTTCTTTCTTTTTCCAGGGTTGGGGAAGGGAGAGGCAGTAATTCTGTTTGTCAGTTAAAGGAATGACATGACATAAACAGCAGTTTTTCACCTGAGGTGATTTTATATTTACTCATTAGTCTGCCTGAAAGACAAAAAAACCACTCAGGCCAAACAGTTTCCTTTCAACTTTTGCCATGTTGCTGTTCCTAACAACCGAATCCAATGCCAACTGTTATGAAACGTGATATAACATAACATTATCTTCCTGTTTTTCATTAAATCATAATGCTGTGATTAATTCTTTGAAAATGCATCAACAGTGTTTCATAAGTTGCATTTAATATGTTCGATGCCAAATTTCCGTTTTCTTAAAAGTCTTACCTGCCAGGGCGGATGTATTGTAGATGCTAAGATAGGGGTTATCATTTACCCATTCATGCATGTAATTATATGTTTTATGTCTACTGTCTACATGACTAAGGCCTGGGTGAGGAAGTGATTTCTATAAAAAGATAGAAAAAGCCTTATACACAACCTCAAGCAGTTCTCAGAAAAAGGAAATGTAGAGGACAGGTACCCATATAGCATAAGGCAGAAGATGTTATGTTCCACAGTCTCACACAGATGCTATACTAATAAGGCATTGATGCCACCATTTATCAATATGTTTGCACTCAGGCCCATCATTGCATTTACATGGAATTAGGATTTGTTTCTCCTCCCTTTCACTCAGGAGTCTCTAAAGTTTATCATGTTATAAGGGACTTATTTCTTGTAGGTGTTATCAGGGTTACTCATACCTTATTCCTGTGATTCATATTTTAATTATACCTGCTAGTCAGGCTTTCTCTTATGCCACGTTAACACAGCTACTTGAGAAAAATCAGAAATGCTTTTTGGTTTGAGGTGGATTTACTGTCAGTTTTGAACTGTTGTTTCCATCCATTATTCTCTCCATCATAATTCACTGAACTGGATTCTTTCCAAGAGAATAGACTTTCTATATAAAAGATCAGCAATACCTGCATAAATTTGTTTTTATAAACAAATTTAATGGATTGAAATGTAGCTTTTCCAGAAATTTCCACTTCATAACACGTGACACTGTAAGCTCCATGGGAAGCTTCGCTGATATTATTGGCTGACAAGCTCTTTGCCACAGAGAAATGTCTCTGTTTTCCTGATTCTGAAATGGGATGTGTGGGGCTTTATTTGCTTGTTGTTGAGAACAAATAGATAGTAGATGATATTAAACTAATATATGATATTTGTAAATCTGCCTAAAACTTTTTCTTGACCAAGATCATACTGACGCTTAAGCCCGGCACTTTCTTTGTATGTGCTCAGTAAGTATCACTGTCAAGCTATTTTTATTTTTCAATTAATTATGCAGATATTAATTGAAAGACTCAGACTCAGATGTTCTGAGGTTAAGTTCAAGCCTGTACGAGATGACTAAACAGAAACCAAGGGTTTCTTCTTGGTTTCCCCTCCTCCTATCTCTTAGGAACCATTCTACTTTCTGTCTCTATGAATTTGACAACGTAGGTACCTCAAATAAGTAAACGTATACAATATTTGCACTTTGCGTCTGTCTTATTTCACATAGATGATTCAATCATCAAAAAGAGAAGCAAAAAAGAAATAAGAATCAGATATACATTTAAAATACATACAAGGGGCCAGTTGCGGTGGCTCAGCCTGTAATTTCAGCACTTTCGGAGGCCCAGGTGGGTGAGTCACTAAGGTCAGGAGTTCAAGACCAGCCTGGCCAGCAATGTAAAACCCCATCTCTACTAAAAATAGAAAAATTAGCTGGGTGTGATGGTGTGCACCTGTACTCCCAGCAGCTACTAGGGAGGCTGAGGCATGAGAATCCCTTGAAGCTGGAAGGCAGACATTACAGTGAGCCAAGATTGTGCCACTGCACTCCAACCTGGGCAACAGAATGAGACTCTGTCTCTAAATAATAAATAAATAAATAAATAAATAAACAAACACCAGACAAAGAAACAAAAAGAAAACAAGCATTTAAACCTACTTAAATTTTTGACTCAACAATTTCCAAAATATTCGTCTGCCAGCCAAGAAAGGAAGTTCAGATTAAGCTCTGAGATAGCAAGGTCTTTTTATTCTGCCTTACTAGAAGTATGATTATTGTCACACGCAATGCTCCTAACATCATATTTCTCTAAAATTAGTTGGTGTATGAAATTGCATTTCTGATGGGCAATGTACACATCATTAGTGACAGCAGCCTATGTGACTTAGTAACATTGTCTTTTCCAGTTAAAAAATGCTCTCACAAATTGTAGAGACCCTCTCAAATGCACACATTCCCCTCCATAGTTGTCATGAAGCACAGACAAATGCTAAATGTAGTACAGGTTGAAAAAGAAACTTTGCTTTGTCCAAGGGTAGGAAATGGGAGTCTCTCACAGGAAGAGTACAGAACATAGCCACATTGTATGACTCAATGGATTCCAAGAGCTCATTATCCAATAGATGGACTAAAGAGCAATGGTTGGAAGACCAAAAAGTCAAATGATTGAGAGATGAGAAAATAAAATTTAGACCGGGTAAGTACAGATGAGATTGGGCAACAGATGGGCAGTAAGCAGATTAGATAAAGGAAGGAAATAAAGTGTGATTTTTGTGGGTAAGAATGCAACATAACTCTGAAATTTAAGCCTGTATAACTCAGAAGTGTTAATTTTCTTTAGAAGAAATACACATAGGTTTAGATTTAGTCTCCTATGCTGAGTTTGAGGTAAAGTTAGAATAATTAAGAGGCACTTTCTCAGGGAGGAAAGTACAGCACAAACACTCAGGGCTGTTGGGTTAGCTTGACAGAGGGGACCCAGAAGCAGAAGTCAAGGTCACCTAGGGAGCAAGAATAACGGCAGAGAGTGGAATTCTATGTGACAATATGACTTTTTTTTTAAGAGGTGGTGTCTGGCTATATTGCCCAGGCTAGTCTTGAACTCCTAAGCTCAAGCAATGCTCCTGCCTCAGCCTCCCAAAATGCTGGGATTACAGATGTGAGCCACCACGCAATATGACTTATAAAGTCCCTGCCAAATCTAGGTTTTATTATGATGACAGATTTCACAAGAACAGGATGAAGGAAAAGAACAGGAATCTGAGCAAGAAACATTCAACAACTAACTACATTTATGAGGGGCGGAGAGAAAGAAAAAAAGGAGAGAGGAGAGAGAGAGAGGTATTGACTTAATTTAGACTTTTTTAGCACGGATTTTGATTTCAATTTAGTATTGCCCTCTTGTGGCAAACCATGATGTTCGCTAACTGACAGAAAAGTTCATAAAGAGCACAGGAAAAAGAGACAAAATGAAAAAGAGCACCCTCCACCAATACTGGGCATGATAGTTTTTTCATGTATTGCCTCATCTAAGCTTATCCACAAGCATGTGAAATTGATATTGAGTCTGATTAACCCCACTTTAATTAAATAATTAATTAATTAATTTAGAGATGGAGTTTCGCTCGTGTTGCCTAGGCTGGAGGGCAGTGGTACCACCGTGGCTCACTGCAACCTCCGCCTCCCAGGTTCAAGCTATTCTTCTGCCTCAGCCTCCCAAGTAGCTGGGATTACAGGCACGTGCCACCATGCCCAGCTATTTTTTGTATTTTTAGTAGAGACAGGGTTTTGCCATGCTGGCCAGGCCTGTCTCAAACTCCTGACCTCAGGTAATCCGTCCACCTCGGCCTCCCAAGACACGAGCCACCGCACCTGGCCTTATTAGCCCCATTTTTAACAGGTGAGAAAGTTATAACTAAAAGTGGTTAACTTGCCTAAATTTATGTATAATAGCTAGAAGGTACTAGAGTTGGGATTTCAACCCATGTCTACCTTGGTAAAAAAGTCATGCTACACACACGCACACATACACACACACACACACACACATACACACATTCAACAAATATTTGTAAGTATCTGTTATATGTCTGTGCTGCTGTAGATGCTGGAAAGAAGAGCAAGCAAAGATTTACTTCAGTCCTGCTCTAATCAAATTTTCAATCTAATACATTATAGTAGCGATACTAATCAAATGGTCACCCAAAGGGCATTTATTAGCTGTGTGACTTAGGACAACTTAACTGTTAGGCTTTACACCTTTCCCAAGTATAAAATTAAGGATGATAGTGATAATGATAATGACTATCATTTATTAAATCCTTACACTGTGCCAGATATTGTCCCATTGTCCTATGAATTAACATCCATTGTTTCATTTGGGTTATTTTTAGCTCTAGATGTGAGACATTTCTATGCCTCTATGACTCAAAGTTAGAACAAGAAATCTCTTCCAACTGATAATGACAATTAATTACAGCTAGAGTGTTTTCGACACTCCACCCATGTGTGCTTACAGACTTGCAGCTATATTAGAAGAGGAAGTGCTGTTCCTCTCCTACCTCTCACTGAAACCCTGATGGATGAGCATGACCTCTGCTGGATTTCAAAGCAGCCCCTGAGCACACAGAAAGGAAGCAGATGTTTACTGAGCAACCACACCATCCATGGTCCCACGAAGCCTACAAATCCTCACGCCAACCCTGGTGGTAGGAATTTTATAATGAAGATGAGGATGTTGAAGCCCCAAAATGCAAAACCAAAAACCAAGAACCACAACAAACCAACAAAAACACCCAGATACCTTGCCCCAGGAGAAATAGTGACATCGTTGACTCTAAGACCACACCACAATGAATCTAATGGGACACATTATACACATTATATATATATATACCTAAATACTTTTTTTTTTTGAGATGGAGTCTTGCACTGTTGCCTGGGCTGGAGTGCAATGGCTCGACCTCGGCTCACTGCAACCTCTGCTTCCTGTGTTAAAGTGACTCTCCTGCCTCAGCCTCCTCAGTACCTGGGATTACAGGTACCCACCACCATGCCTGGCTAATTTTTTTGTATTTTTAGTAGTTACAGGGTTTCACTGTGTTGGCCAGGCCAGTATCAAACTCCTGACCTCGTGATCCGCCCTCCATAGCCTCCCAATGTGCTGGGATTACAGGCGTGAGCTACTGCACCTGGCCTATTTTTATATAGCTCTTTTTCCACCTTTACACTTTTTGCATTTAGACTCTAAGCTTTTGGAGCAAATCTTATTTGTCTTTGTATCTCTTGCACTTTGCACGCTATCAGCCCATAGATGATACCTAACAAATGTTTTGAATACTTGAGTGCCTTTTAATCTTCTAAAAAATCATTCTTCGGCTTCTATGGTAGAAGTTTCTGTGCAGATTTGTAGAGAAAGCCTTTTCCCATTTGGCACGGAGGTCTCTACATGTTGCTGGAGCTCTACTGAGCATGAAAGGAGTGGAGCTCATTATCCGCCCTTCCAGGCGGTGAGTACATCTGCGCTAGAACTGCTGCCATACAGCACACTGTAACAGGCCCTGGCAAAGGCAGTGAAAGACGTGATGAGGAAAATAACTAGCCCAGAAGGAGCTTAAGGAAACTAACTCAAATAAATGGCTCCACATCCGGCAAAGAGAAGTCATAACTCAGTCACAGTGAAGCCCACTAATGAATGTGATAAGAAGGATCATTGAAAAAGAACAGACCCACAGTCTCTACTGTTTGAACATTTCAGATGGGGAAAAAAAAAGAACAAAGCTGAAAGAATCTGTAATCTGTACTCACAGTGGCAACTTCTTTTATAAAGAATAAAGATTCATAGTCTTATCCTTTAAAAGGTATATCTTACATTCTGTCTGTGAATTTTATCTGCTAATGGAGTTAGAAAATTTTACAAAATTTGTCAGGTTTTACAAAACTAGGTATAACAACAAATTTTTTTTCAGAAGAGTAAAGTTATTATTTTTACACTTGTTAGTAAATTGTTTTTCCCAGATGTCAGGTTGTTGAAGTTTTATTGTGAGACAGAAGTGGATTACTGAGATTACGCTTTAGCTTACTAGTTAAATAAAAGTAGTAGTCCCAGTTCCATTTAATGTTGCAGTATATTTCACCCTATGATTTTTTCGTAATCTTTCAAAGAATGCTTCAAAAATTTGTGAAGCTCTCTGAACTCTGTTACTTTATGTGGTCAAGTAGAACAACATTTTACCATATGGTGAAAATCTCATTGGTACAGAAAATGAATATTTAATGAATCATTATAAATCTTCTAAACCTGCTTTTCCCCCAATTTTGTATTATGAAAATTTTCCAACATACAGAAAAGTTGGAAAAATAACCCAATAGATAGCTACATCCTTTCTACTTGAATTCAACAAATGTCAACATTTTGTCATATTTGTTTTCTCACTTCTCATTATATATACACATATGTATACAGAAAACTTAAAAAAAATTTTTTTTTAGACAGAGTCTCGCTGTGTCGCCCAGGCTGGAGTGGTGCAGTGGCACAATTTCAGCTGACTGCAAAGCTTCACCTCCCAGGTTCAAGTGATTCTCCAGCTTCACCCTCCCAGGTTTCCGGGACTACTGACACCAGCCTGAATAATTTTTTGTGTTTTTAGTAGAGACAGGTTTTTGCCACATTGCCCAGGCTGGTCTTGAACTTCTGAGCTCAGGCAATCCACCTGCCTAGGCCTCCCATAGCACTAGGATTTACAGGCGTGAGCTACCGCGCCTGGCCTATATGAAACATTTAAACTAAATTTTAGATATTTTGACACATAATCTCTAAATATTTTAACATGAATCACCAAAGAATAAGGAAATTCTCCAACAGAAGTAAAACAAAGAAAATTAATATATGATAAAATATATTGTTCCAAAAGTGACTCATAGCTTTAAAACAAAACAAAACAAGATATAACCAAGATCTTTACTGAGTCCTAATCAATGGCGTATATAACTACAAAATTCTATTTTGGCGAGCAAGGAAAAAAAAAGCTCATTAATCATCATTCCATTCACTAATTAAGATTTTTGAAATAATTGAGCCTAGATTAGTATGAGGTTTCCCTGACTACTGTCCTGAATAAAATGCTTGCTAATCAAACTAGTGGAAGAAGAACTGTTTTGAGTAGAACCATTTCAAAATCCTGAAGCACCTGAATTTTCACTGGTGGCCTCTAGGAAAAGCCTGCTCTAGAGAAAGAGCGTGCTATGCAAAATGATGTCTGGCATATAGTGTGTGGTCAGTAAATATTTTTTGACTAAATTAATGAATAAAATACTGAGGACCTAAAGATGAATAGCATCAGCATCATCTGGAAAGTGGTTAAAATTGCAAAATCTTGGGCTCCACCTTCCACCTACAGAATTAAAAACTTGCAGGTGGGCCCAGCATCTGTGTTTTGTTGTTTTGTTTTGTTTTTTGGTTGAGACGGAGTCTTACTGTGTCGCCCTGGCTGGAGTGCAGTGGTGTGATCTCAGCTCACTGCAACCTCTGCCTGTCAGGTTCAAGCGATTCTTTCTGCCTCAGCCTCTTGAGTAGCTGGGACTACAGGCACGTGCCACCACACCCAGCTAATTTTTAGTAGAGACGGGGTTTCATCATATTAGCCAGGCTGGTCTTGAACCCCTGACCTCATGATCCACCCACCTCAGCCTCCCAAAGTGCTGGGATTACAGGTGTGAGCCACTGCATCTGTGTTTTAACAAATTCTCTAGGTAATCCTCATGTTGGCTAGAGTTTGAGAACAGCTGACCTAGAACATTTCTTAGTAGACATCAATATGGAAGAGCAGTCTTAAAAAGGAAATTGAGAATACAGCTTTGAGATTAGGCAAGGGGAAAAATGGTAGGTAGAACGGTTAACAGAGGTTTAGTTAGATGCCAATGTCAGGGGGAGCCAGCTGGCAGGCAGGGCCTCTGCTAGGAAACTGACAATAGGAACACCACCCTTCAATTACATTGTTACATATCTAATGGTCTTGCTTTTACTCTTACTGTTGAGGTGCACTTGAGGATAGCCTGTAT
This sequence comes from Cacajao melanocephalus, assembly GCA_963573385.1. Classification (NCBI taxonomy): domain Eukaryota; kingdom Metazoa; phylum Chordata; class Mammalia; order Primates; family Pitheciidae; genus Cacajao; species Cacajao melanocephalus. Next base: position 152,352 of record CAUYLG010004086.1, read on the forward strand.
CTTCAGAAAAGACTGTCAGAATGTCTTACTTAAATTTAATAACCAACACTACTGAACGAATTTTTTTTTTCAAACCTGTTTTTATCCTAGACCTCTGGGTTCTACTCACACAGAGAAGATGGGACTGGGACTGGGCAGGAATGATAGGTATAGGTGGGTTGTCACCTGACCCAGTCTCTTCCCTTGGGAGGGAATTTTTGTTACCACAATGACTCCCTGGTGTTAGCTTCCAAGGTCAATTTCGCCATGAAATAGATACTCTGTGGTCTTGTCTTATAGGCTGCCTTATTCAGAAGGCTGAAGGATGAGTCAGGACCTGAAATGATCTGACTTTTCCTTTCATGCTGGAGATATAGACAGTTGAAGAGGGAAGGAAATAGTAATAAACATATTGAACAAGATTGTTTGACAGGAAGAAGCAGTAAGAGTAGGGATTTCCAGGTTATCCCTCCATCTCTAGTAAACTCCATGTGACAGATGACTCAATGGGAAACATGAAAGACTGTCTTTTTCCATTTTAAAAAACCATTCACATGCCTAATGATCTGTTAGTGAGATTTTTCTTTCTGACAATGATTGATTTCCGATCTTCCAGACAATAAGAAATGACGATAGAGTTAACTGTAAAAAGGAGACTGCTACTGTCCAGCCTTCTCTAAGGCAGAAAAAAGGATTACCTAACAATAAAATATTTTCTTCTCAAATAAGAAAAAAAACCACAGTTCTCTTCTAAGCTGTTTCAGGGCATCTTCTAATATTAGAAAAATAATTACTAGCTAAATTATTTCTAAAACAATATGATTATTCCTGTTAACATAGTAGGACCCTTAACTGTGACTATATATAGATATATAAAATTTTGGTCAAAAGTAGACACTTCATAAACACCAGAAACCCCATTTAACTGTGTAGGTTGTTTGGCAAGGTAAGGCGATCATTTTGAATTCCACATATTCTCCATAAGTTATTCTCTGATAATTCTTGTTGCAATCTTTTTCACTGCTCCAAAATCTGTATTTCCAGTAGACCCTTGTAGCAACTGCCCACTGGACGTCTCCACAGTGAATATTTCAGAGGAACCACAAGCTCAGCATGTACACTTTGGTACACTTATCCTTTTTCCTGATCCTGCTCTTCAAATTGCATTCTCTACCTTGGTTGAATATCTAGGAAACTTGACATGCAATCAGTCACCAGATTACCTCTTTGATATCTCCTCTGTAGCCCCAGCTTCAGCACTAAGTCAGTCCTCACTGCCCAGGCAATTACAATAAGGCCTTAGTTTGTCTCCCTGGCTCCAGTCAGCAGTTCGCTAATCCATGATTACAGCCAGAATAATCTTTCTAAAAAAAGCAAATCTCATTATTCTCTCTAGTGCTTAAAATCATTCAGTGGCTCCTCACTGATTAACGGATAACAGTCCAAACTCTTTCATGTGCCAAACTGGTCTCTTATCTCTCCAACGTTATTGATTGCCTTATCTTTTGCCTCTGAAATTATGCCTCAGTCCAGCTGGAGGTCTTTAAATTCCCCTAGTGGGTTAGTGAGAGAGATCATCAGAAGTTCAAGAGGTATCTATGAGAAATGTTATGTTTTAATTTTGATTGAAAATTTTAAAAATAATATAAGCCTACTTTAAATCATCTACATCAGCACTTTTCAAACTTTCGTGTGCATAGGAATCACCTGGAGATTTTGTTAAGGCACTGAGTCTGAATCAGTAAGTCCCACGTGGCCCAAGACATTTCTAACAAGCTCCAGGTGATGCCAGTGCTGCTACTCCCTGGAACACTTTTTGAGTAATAAGGGTCTAGGATGATGGCCACTTTCTATTTTATTTTTGAGATGGTGTATTCCTCTGTTGCCCAGGCTGGAGTGCAGTGCTGCAATCTTGGCTCACTGCAAACTCTGCCTCCTAGGCTCAAGAGATTCTCTCACCTCAGCCTCCTGAGTAGCTAGGACCACAGGCACATGCCACCATTCCCAGCTAGTGTGTGTGTGTGTGTGTACATATTTATTTATTTATTTAGGTAGAGACAGGGTTTTGCCGTTTGCCCAGGCTGGTCTCGAACTCCTGAGCTCAAGTGATCCATCTGCCTCAGTCTCTCAAAGTGCTGGGATTACAGGCACAAGCCATCGCTCCCTACAGTGATGACCACTTTCTGACTAATATCACAAACTTGCCCTAACATCACGGACTAATGAATAAAGAGAGGAGACAATACTTCAAATGATAGATATAATTATTTATTTATTTATTTATTTATTTATTTTACAAATGAAGACCAAGTGATGTCATGGCTTGCTGTATAAAGATTTGGCAATGGTTCTGGTTAAAAAAAAAAAGATGAAATAATTGAATTATCATTTAGGACAAAGTAGTACAGGCATGTCAATTTCAAAAGATTCACAGCAATCAAGACAATATTGTTTTCGCAAAAATTATCAGTCATGCCATTAAACTGAAATTATTTAAATGATACTAGCTTTATGTTTTTCCTTATAATTAATTTGTTCATCTGTTTGGTTTTATAATTATATAATAGCTATAAGCATTAGAGTTTATACTTACTGTTATGTTTCTATGCATACAATCTAAGTTGACTCCAGGATACACGTGAAATGTATTCCTTATAAGAGATCTAAATACAACGTAAGTCTGAGAAATACTGGACTAAGCCTACTCGGGTCTCTTTGCTTTTGTGCCTGTTGTGACTGCTGGAGTACCCTTCCCTAATCCCTTGTCAACCTCGCCAGTCTGCCATGTCTGAACAGTACTTGGCAAACATGCATGATTCCCTATGATGATGGCTCCTTTTCTGAGGCCCATAGTCAATGTCATACAACAACAGTGTCCTGTCCTAATTTCTTTCATAATGTCTGTGATGCTTTGCTGCATACTTAAATGCACATGTTTACTTACTTCATTCACTACCTCTTCTGTCCCCTAAACAAAGGCCTTGTCCTGCATGTCTTATTATTTGTGATTATTTGACACATCATAGCTGCTCAATAAATGTTTTCTGGAAAAATAAATAAAGGCAAAACTTGGTGTGCTTCTTTCTTTTTTTTTTTTTTTTTTTTTTTTTTTGAGACAGAGTCTTGCTCTGTCACCAGGCTGGAGTGCAGTGGTACGATCCTGGCTCACTGCAATCTCTGCTTCCTGGGTTCAAGAGATTCTCCTGCCTTAGCTTCCTGAGTAGATGGGATTGTAAGCACGTACCACCGTACCCAGCAAATTTTTGTATTTTTAGTGGAGATGGGGTTTCACCACATTGGTCAGGCTGGTCTTGAACTCCTGACCTTGTGATCCGCCTGTCTTGGCCTATCAAAGTGCTGGGATTACAGGCGTGAGCCACTGTGCCCCACTGGTTTGCTCCTTTCTAACACAACCAAAAAAGAGTGTGCTGACCTAGCATATGTTCACATTTGTGACTGAAAAAAAATTAAAACTATAAAATGGTTGTAATATTCTTCTACATGTAATTTGATTCTAATAAGGCAACTCAAAAGCCTATTGTCTCCTAGAGAATCTGCTGAAAAGCTCATATTTTCCCTAATTTTCCAGAGGTCTGATTGTTTAGATTAAGCTTAGACAGCTTTCAAATAATGCAACAAGAACATTGTGGTTGATCCATCATGACAACTAAAAATAGAATGGAAAGACTGAAAACCTTTACTTGAATCTTCAGCCAAAGTATGGTTAAACATTATGGATGAGCTGGAATTGTGGCTTTTAACTTTCAATTACACAGGATAAATTCCACAGCCTGTAGATTGTCCTGACAACTTCCCATTATTGTGGCTTTGCCATTCAATTATAGCTACACCTTCACTGGGGCTGGAGGAGTGAGCAAAACTCAGTTTACCTTGAAGGACAAGAGAAACCTGAAATACGACATTTGGCTTTATTAGATGAGACTAATTTTTAAGCCTATATACAGAAAGTCTACTTTCTTTTTTTTTTTTTTGAGACGGAGTCTTGCTCTGTCACCAGGTTGGAGTGCGGTGGTGCGATCTCAGCTCACTGCCACCTCTGCCACCGGGTTAAAGCGATTCCCCTGCCTCAGCCTCCCAAGTACCTGGAACTACAGGTGCACACCACCATGCCCAGCTAATTTTTTGTATTTTAATGGAGACGGGGTTTCACCATGTTGGCCAGGATGGTCTCGATCTCCTGACTTCGTGATCTGCCTGTCTTGGCCCCGCAAAGTGCTGGGATTACAGGTGTGAGCTACCACACTTGGCCCAACTAGTTTACTTTCTACTGAGGAAGACCTTCTCTTAATTAACCAGGATGATGGACAGTGTGGGGTTAGGATTGGGATAAAGAACTGGAGACCAGAAATGGGTCCCATCCAATTCTGTCCCTGATGTGTAAATCTGACCGTAGTGCTGTGCAAGTACTGTTTGAGAGAAGAGCTTTGATGGAACAAAGCCAGGCTGGCAAAGTACAAATCCAGATTTTTGTTTTACATTTATAGCTACTTCGACTTCATTATGAGACAAGACCCCCTTAGCTCTAGAAGCCATCGAAAATTGTATAGTTCAGTGGCTTTGAAGGATAATTAATTCAGTCATGGCTTCAACCAAGCATTTCCCTGCTTAAAATAGAATAAATAATCTAGGAAGGGGAGTTCTCTTCCAACTACTTTAAGGTTATTTTACTCTCTAGGTGTCTTAAACTGTACTCCAAGTTCATCATGATTTTCTAACCTCTGTACCACTCTTTCTCATCCTCATCCAAGGAAAAATCATTTTTTTCAATATCTTACATAGATCACTTCCCAGCCATGCTCACTGAGAGTTACCCACTCTTTCCTTTGAGCTAGGTTTATTTCTCCTGAAGGATTCATGGAGTACGTAATACACATTCTATTTGCTGACCTGATGTAAACAGGGTGGGAACAGATAAACACAGACATATGGAATTTTGTACCTGTGATACAGTGGATGGAACATCCGATCAGGAGTCAAAATGTGTGGTTTCAAATCCTCCTTCTCTATGTGGCCAAGTAGAGAAACTTCTCTCTTGTACATTTTGTAAATTGGGATTTTATATTTTACTTTTCTACTTGAGATTGAGTATTAATCATTTCATATGCCCACTCTTTTCCTCAGTCTCTGTCACACAGTGTGAGCTCAAATAGTCATCATAGTGAGCTACATTAAATGTGGCATTCTTGTTTTGCACCGATATGGCCTTCTGTGTTTCACAAACAGGACTTTGGTGCAAAATTGCAGGCTTTTTTTTTTCCATTTGGTAAAGAGGAAAACACACAGACTAAAAACAGATTTTTCCTATTTATTTTCAGATGTGTCAGAAAATTGCGCAGATGCTGCAGAGTTAGATTCACATCATTGTGTATTTTGCTGTCTAACATTCTCCTTATAAAGGAATTAAGCTGCTCCTCCAAATTTTATGTATCTTTGATGACTTTGCTCTACCTGTACACAGTGTTCATTTCTAAATGGACTTCAATCTTGGGAATCCCATTTTTGAGACAGATATCTAAACCACAATCTGCATTCTGAACATCTTAAATGCCTACGCACTAACCACAGCTGTTTGTTTATTCCCTGTTTCAACACGGACAAATATAGTCACGAGTGTTTGCCTTTTAAGGTAACAACCCAATTTATTACCGAAGATGGGGGGTGGTAGGAGACGGAGGAGAAATCATCATAGTCAAAGAAGGCACAAAAATACAAAATATCACAACACTCTATTCTTTGAACATGCACATAGAAGACATTAAATAAAGTTTGTACAATGTAATTTAAAGGAATAGGTGCAATTCTGTGATATTTTGACAGTGTATCTGAATGATTTATGCTTTTAGGCAATTTTTGAAACTTCATAATGTAGTGTGGCTCATCAGAGCTCAGTTTGTACTGTCTTATCCACATCTTGTTCTGTAGAAATTCAGAGTATGCCAGGCGCAGTGGGTTATGCTTGTAATCTCAGCACTTTGGGAGGCTGAGGCGGGCGGATCACCTGAGGTCTGGTGTTCAAGACCAGCCTGACCAACATGGTGAAACCCCATCTCTACGAGAAGTACAAAAATTATCCAGGTACGGTGGTACACGCCTGTAATTCCAGCTACTTGAGAAGCTGAGGCAGGAGGCAGAGATTGCAATAAGCCGAGATGGCGCCACTGCACCCCAGCCTGGGCCACAGGTGAGACTCCATCTCAAAAAAAAAAAGGGGGGAAGATAGAAATTCAGGATATATTTCAGTATTTCAGGAAGAAAGTGGCCCCTGAGTTTTGGTTATGGATTGTATGGAATATAATTGGAGGTCATGTCATTAGTACACCATAGTCATATTTATCAAGTGATCCCACATCATATAGTCCTGACTCTATTTCTCTGATACCAATTTTTATTCAGAATAATTTCAGGGATGTGGCATGCCGTTCCCTGAGAGTGATGTTTACACCTTATGTTTGTACATAAATATAAGGTGTTTTTTCTTTTGAGACAGAGTCTTGCTCCGGGTTCAAGTGATTCTTCTGCCTCAGCCTCCCGAGTAGCTGGGACTATAGGCATGCACCACCACACCCTACTAATTTCTGTATTTTTAGTAGAGACAGAGTTTCATCATATTGGCCAGGCTGGTCTTGAACTCCTGACCTCGTGATCCACCCGCCTCGGCCTCCCAAAGTGCTGGGATTATAGGCATCAGCCACCATGCCCGGCCTATTTGTACAGATGTTTATACTTCACATACTTTGTCTCATTTAACCCTCTGTATTACTCAGAGCCCTTTCAGTTGCAAGTGGCACAAACCAACTTGAACTAGTATAAGCATTGAAGGGGAGGGAATTCTTCAGAGGTCGGGGCCGCGAGTGTGTTAAATTCTTAATTTAAAACTTCAGGGGCATCTCTAACTCTATCTCAAACTCTCACATTGGATTTTCTCTCTGATATTGGCCTGAGAATAAAATCTAAAGCTACCTGGCTTTGGCTTCACATGGTTCTCAGTGCTTGCTGTTCTAGAGGAGAGATTCTATTTGTTCATATAGCAAAGCTCAGAGAGAGACTTCAGTTGGCCCTTTGTGGGTCGGGTGCCCATATCTGGGATCAATTACAGTACAGACAGAGAGTTGCAGTATTCTAATTGCCTGGGTCTGTGTCACTTGCTAAACCTTGTGGTCAGGAGACTGGTGGGGCTCTCAGAATGAACTATTGCATCAGAATTACAGGAGGTAGGAAGGCGCAGTTCCCAGAGGGAAAAAGAATGCTGGGAGTTTGACAGCAATAGAGGGTCACTGAGTTTCTATAAACACTAGGAGTTGTATTGTTTTCCCCATTTTAGAGACTTAGAGAGATTGATTTGCCAAAATTCACATTGCTAGCAAATAGCTAAACTAAATCTGTTAATGTAGCTTATTCCTTTTGCTGATCTTTGAGTATAATACATTAACCACTTACAAAAATTCTTCCCTCTTGGCCAGGTGCGATGGCTCACACCTGTAATCCCAGCACTTTGGGAGCCCGAGGCAGGTGGATCACCTGAGATCAGGAGTTTGAGACCAGCCTGGCCAACATGGTGAAACCCCATCTCCACTAAAAATACAAAAGTTAGCTGGCCATGATGGCACGCATCTGTAATCCTAGCTACTAGGGAGGCTGAGGCAGGACAATCACTTGAACCCAGGAGGCAGAAGCTACAGTGAACCCAGTTTGTGCCACTGCTCTCCAGCCTGGGTGACAGAGCAAGACTCTGTTAAAAAAAAAAATTTCTTCTCTATGGAAGGGGCACGTAGATAGGTCCACAAAGTTACCATCTTAACGTAATAGTAATTTGGTGCACTTTACAACCTGGGAAAAAATCAGGAATATTTTGCAAGTGGTTACAAAGAAGAAGAAGTTATTTTAGACATAGTACAGCATTGCAAGAAATAAGCACCAGTATTACTCTTGAGCTGGGCATAGTCGCTCATGCCCATAATCCCCAGTATCTGGGAGGCTGAGGCAGGAGGATCAATTGAGTCCATGAGTTCAAGAGCAGTCTGGGCAAAATAGTGAGACTCCGACTTATGGAAATAAAATACTAAACTGTATTGATCTAACTTTCCCTTAAGTATTCTTCTGAGATGCCGCAGTGGGGTGGCAGAAAAAATTTGGTTAAAATGACACAGGAGTTGAATCAGGTAAACTAAGAAGCTTTTTAGTTAAAAAGTGGTTTCATGCAGGCTGCTGTCAGAGGCAGTTGGAGTCTAAGATAACTGAGGCAGGAATAGAGGTCTAACAGTGTCGGGGCAAAAAGCTACATGTGCATACTGAATTTATATTGTCTGCTCCTAGATACAAGAAGGAATCCAATGGATAGTTCTTCCCCTACTCCTGGAACCCCCAAAGCCTATATCAACAAATATTTAGCTATTCAAATTTAATGCACTGACTATTGTATAATATATATTTTTTTTGAGATGGAGTCTTGCTTTTTTGCCCAGGCTGGAGTGCAGTGGCATGGTCTCAGCTCACTGCAACCTCCACCTCCTGGGTTCAAGCGATTCTCCTGCCTCAGCCTCCCAAGTAGCTGGGACTACAGGTGCCTGCCACCATGCCCAGCTAATTTTTTGTATTTCAGTAGAGAAGGGCTTTCACCATGTTGGCCAGGTTGGTCTCAATCTCCTGGCCTTGGGATACGCCCGCCTCGGCCTCCAAAAGTGCTGGGATTACAGGAGTGAGCCAGCATACCCAGTCACATAATTTTATCATTAACTTTTCTTCCTTTATTTCCTAATAAACTTCAGATGCATCAAGGTAACACCTCAAGAAATTTAGTAGAAAGTTAAAACTAAAAACAGAAGTCATTGAGAGAAGTTTTATGAAGAAAATGACAGACAAGAACCCCAGTTTTAGGTTGGACTGAGAAAAAAAAAATGCAATCCCTGGGGTGGGCTTACAATGCTGATTATAAAGAAAAATGAGTTAGATTTTATGGAACACTTTTTAAAATAAACAAACCAAGAGAAAATGTAAGCATATAGTTTTAGGGACACAAATTTATATATCATGTATCTTGAGGTCTGATTGAGGAGGAAAAAAAAAAAGACCATCACTTAGAACTATTCCATAAGCAATAAAAACATTTTAAACACATAATTAAGAGGCTTTTCAGAAAGATAGCCTAGGACTTAAAATAGTCTTGTGGCTTTTTATTGTGAGGATGGGACAGTATTTTTGGCGTTAAGGAAAATGGGGATATGAGAATTAAAAATTCCATAGATGCTTAAAGTAAATAAACACTATTTTCAAAATTGGTTGGAAAATACGCACTGACCCCGTATTTTCTATAGAGTTTTGACTATGTTTATAACTTCATGTTTGACAATAAATAGCAGATGTGCTGATTTAAATGCTTTCAAATGTTTTCCAAATTTCCATGAACACAACTTAACTTTATTATTTTTTGAGATGGAGTGTCACTCTGTAGCCCAGGCTGGAGTACAATGCTGTGATCTTGGCTCACTGCAACCTCTGCCTCTTGGGTTCAAGGAATTCTGCTGCCTCAGCCTCCTGAGTAGCTGGGATTATGGCATGTGCCACCATGCCTGGCTGATTTTTATATTTTTAGTAAAGACAGAGTTTCACCATGTTGGCCAGGCTGGTTTCAAGCTCCTGACCTCAAGTGATCTGCCCACCTTGGCCTCCCATATTGCTGGGATTACAGGCGCGAGCCACCGTGCCCAGCCAAATATAACTTAACTTTAAACAAGGAGTGGACATTTTGTACTAATCTTGATTATTTTATCCTTTGTTCATCAACCTTTCTAAAATATTTCTGAAATATCTTACTGTTTAGTACCTTATGATACTCTAAACCAAATCTTGTGGAAATCAGATCAATTTTTGTTTTCAAGGTCCGAAGAGAGAATAACAGTGGCAGAGTTAAAAAAAAAAAAAGTTTATCAACTCACACTTGCATTCTGCTATGGCTAGAGAGTTATTTGCTGCCTAAAGCCATGCTATTTAGTCAGGCACCCAGGTTCTGGCTGAAAAAAATACAAAAGAGCCAAGCTCCTGGAAAAGGCCAAAGGGAAAAGCATTGCCAGAGATGCTAACAAATACTCTCACCTGCTGCTCAGTGCCTCACCTCTGTTCATAAGCTTTCGACACACTGATTTTCATAGATATGCAAGGAAGATCCCTGACCCCTACTCATTTATACTCGTTTGTCCAAATGACTATGTACTAGCAAAAGCACCCTCACAGTCTTCTTGGTATTTCACCAGTCTGAGAGTAAAGGAGCTTCTCTATTTTCCCAGATATATAGGGAGAAGAACTTACTGAAGAAGAATGTTGAAGAACTAGGAAGTTGTGTGGCAGCCATACCAACCCTATTCACTCTATAAACTAACTTAAAGCTGAAAACTCACGGTGACTGGACTCCTTGAGCAGTAGAAGCAGTTATTTTAAGAACAAGGGCTGGTGGGGTGCAGTGGTGCACACCTGCAATCCTAGCACTTTGGGAGGCTGAGGTGGGTGGATCAGCAGATCAAGAGTTCAGGACTAGCCTGGCCAACATTGTGAAACCCTTTCTCTACTAAAAATACAAAAATTTGCCAGGCATGGTGGCATGCACCTATAATTCCAGCTACTTGGGAGGCTGAGGCAGAGAATTGCTTGAACTCAGTAGGTGTAGGTTGGAGTGGACCAAGATCATGCCACTGCACGCTCCAGCCCGGGCGACAGAGTGAGACTCCATCCCTCCCCCTAAAAAGAACGAGGCCTGCTAGCAAAGCAAGTTTATGATGATTGCTATCAACTAGACCTCACAACTTGTTTCTTTATTGTATTGTTTGGTAAGTGGGTCTTGCCTCAATTATGATTCTGTATCTTTGTGCCAGATTGGGATCAAGGAAAATGATGCTTTGTTTCTAGCTGTATGTGCTGTGTATCTCTTTGTCCTTCTGTTTCCCCAACCATAAAGACATTTCAACTTTTTGTGGCAGTTAACCATTTCAAACATCTCTCAGGTCTCAGACTACAGGACTGATACACATTTAAAATTATTTGTGTGGGCTTTGCCATTCGCCACTCTTTAATTTTAGCAATTTTCTTTTTTTTTTTTTTTCAGAGACGGGATTTTACCATATTGGTCAGACTGGTCTCGAACTCCTGACCTCAGGTGATCCACCCGCCTCGGCCTCCCAAAGTGCTGGGATTACAGGTGTGAGCCATCGCGCCTGGCCAATTATAGCAATTTTCATGAGCACTTAAATGTAATAATGCACTTCGTGTAATAATAACAATTATTATCTATTATTTATTCAAAGATCTCATGGTAGCTTATAAACACTAATTAATTGAGATTTACGAAACCCTGTGAAGTTCAAGTACAATGGCGATGTTGCATTTACCCACTTATTTCTCTAAATGCTGCTTTGAAGACTTTGAATGTTTAGTGAATATAACTCAAGCTGCTATCTGGGAAACCTGAAGTAGACACATTTTTTATCTTTTTTTCTGTGACTTCAAATAAAGTTAGTAATGATTTCTGGATACAAAAAAAAATACCCAAGAAATTTTACTAAGTAATTTTGACTTAGGGTTGAAACTACATTCTTAGAAATTTCAGATGAGAGAGAAAGCTATCCTGACAGTCTGATGAAAATGATAACAGTGAAATAGCTCATTATGCCACTACAGCATTCTCCACAGTGGTCAAGGGTGCACTGACTTCATAAAGATTTTATTGAGCCTAATATCTACTTTTCATACTTTCTCTGATTATCTCTTTTGACTTTCTACCCCAAATTTAAAGAATAGACTGTTTTATAATGGGAGAGAGCTATGGGCTGGTAATCCTGAGGCCTAGGCTCTTCCACATCCGTGATTTAAACCTTTTATTTAACTTCGTTAATATTAAGTTTTTTTTTATAAAATTCAGGCAAAATAATACACACTCTACTATCTCAACGTTGTAGCCATTATAAAGTGCAATAATATGTATAGTTCTTTCTCTGAGTCCCTACTTGGTTTATATTCATTCAACAAATATTTATTCAATGCCTATTATGTGCCAGTCTCTGTTCAAAGGGCTTGGAATATAGCAGCAAATAATAAATCAAAGAAGGAATGAATGAGTAATTTGTTCTCATGAAGCTTATAATCCACTGGGTAAGGGAGATAAACAAGTAAAATATATATAATGTATTAGACGGTGCTGTGGTTTGAATGTTTGTCCCTTCCAAAACTCATGTTGAAATTTAATTGCCATTGTGACAGTATTCAGAGGTGACCCCTTTAAGAGGATGATTAGGCCATGAGGGATCTGCCTTCAAGGGTGGAATTTATGACTTTATAAAAGAGTAGATTGGGCCCTCTTTTGTCTCTTTGTTCTGCCTTCTGCCATGTGTGGACAAAGTGTCCTCCCCTCCAGAGGATGCATCATTCAAGGTACCATCTTGGAATCGTAATTGCCAAACCTGCTGGCACCTTGAAATTAGAGTTCCCGGCTGCTGGAACTATAAGCCAATACATTTATGTTCATTATAAATTATCTAGTCTGTGGCATTTTGTTATGGTAGCACAAATGAACTAAGGAATAAGGTGATAAATATTATGGAAAATTCTGATTCAATAGAAATTCTACCACTTATGAGCTATGTTGCCTTGAGAAAATTACCTATACCTTGGTTTTCTAATCTGTGATATGGGAAAAATTATGCTACTTACATGTCAGGGTTGTTTTGAGAATTTGTATCTATCTAATCACAAATAGTCCAGTCTGCTCTTCTAGTAAGATCTAGTGAATTGCAACAAATTTATAGTCACTATGATAACACGAAAGTACAGGGACTTTCTTTTTCTTTCTTTTTTTTTTTTTGAGATAGAGTCTCGCTCTGTTGCCCAGGCTGGAGTGCAGCGGTGTGATCTCGGTTCACTGTAACCTCCACCTCCCAGGTTCAAACAATTGTCCTCTCTCAGCCTCTCAAGTAGCTGAGACTGCAGGCGCATGCCATCGCACCTGGCTAATTTTTTATTTTTAGTAGAGATGAGGTTTCACCATATTGGTCATGCTGGTCTCGAACTCCTGATCTCAGGTTATCCACCCTCCTTGGTCTCGCAAAGTGCTGGGATTACAGGCATGAGTCACCGCACCCTGCCAGTAAAGGGACTTTCTATGACATGCTGGTATTCTTAGAAATAAGATTTCAACCCAGGCAGCCTGATTTACGGTTTCTGCACTTAACTACTGGCCTACAATACTTCTTACCAACAATCATAGTTAGAACTTCACATGCATAATCTCATTTAATCTACAAAAGGACCTTATAAATAATAGGAAACGCGACTGTCGCCACTTCACAGGCTCCTCCTTTGAGCTAGTGAGGCACCATCACTATCCTTCTTCAGGGATCTTCGATCCAGCTCTGCGGGGCCTCCCCAAGATTCAGATGCGCATTACTCTAACCTTTTCTCTATGTGCTTCTTATCATTGAGGTGATAGGGCTTCCTGCAGTTGTGACCTGTGTGTTATTTCAGCATCCTCTTCTTATTTTTCAAAACATTTTGTTCAAAGGGCTTGGACCAAGCTATGTGTTATTTCAGTGTCCTCTTTCTGTTTTCCAGTTTGCCAATGCCATTTGATCCGGAAATATCTACTGTAGTGTTTGTTTGCCTGCTTCAACCCAAAATGATTCTGTACTTAGTAGTAAAAGTGGTCCCTCACTAAAAATACAGTACAATGATGAACTATTGGGATTGGCTTAGTGATGTCCTTGGCATTGAACGAACCGCTAAACGTATGCTGATCAGAAGGGGAGTACTAGTAATCCGCAGTATGCAGTGTCAAGACGCATCACAGTTAAGCCCTGTAGTTGATTGTGAGCAAGTGCTAACTCATGCACACACCTCACACTTTCTAACATAATAGTCCTTTACATAGATGGCTAATGATTTATTTAACCAGTCCTCTATAGGTGGAGTAGTTCTCAATTTTTCACTATGATAATACCATAAAAAACATATATAATATATATAACTATTGCTTTAGGATATCATTAAAAAACTAATGCTTTTGTTTGTTTGTTTGTTTGTTTGAGATGGATTACTGCTCTGTTGCCCAGGCTGGAGTGCAGTGGCACTATCTTGGCTCACTGCAACCTTCACCTCCCGAGTTCAAGTGATTCTCCTGCCTCAGCCGCCTGAGTAGCTGGAACTACAGGCACATGCCACAACGCCAGGCTAATTTTTTTTATATTTTTTAGTACAGACGGGGTTTCACCATGTTGACCAGACTGGTCTCGAACTCCTGACCTCAGGGGCTCTGCCCACCTCAGCTTCCCGAAGTGCTGGGATTACAGGTATGAGCCATCATGCCCAGCCAAAAATCTAACGTTTAAAAATGTTGTGAGAGGTTATTTCTGGCAATGGAATTGTGAGTGATCTTTAGTTTCTTCTTTATAATGTTCTGCATTTCTAATTTATTTTCCAATAAGAATTTCTTTAGTTTATTATAAGAAAAAATGAAGTTATCTCCTCTACCCCAGTTAATGACTATTAATTTTCTCACTATGTCAACATAAGTGTACTTTGCTGTGATTTAATGAGATATACAGCAACTGTGAACTCTGCAATAATGAGGATAAGTCAATAAGTCAGTTTAACTGATTGCTATGGCTCATGTTTGATCAATTCTTTTTCCTCAGGGTGAAAATATTTTTCAGTTAATTTGAAAATAATTAATGAAATCATAGAATCTCTAGGTTGGAAGACACTACAAATGTCCTAAAGAAGACCATGAAAAATTTTCTCACTAAATAAACTTTTAAGAGATAGACATAGAGAGTTAGAGGCGGCTGGAAAAAACCTCAGGAGCTGGGTAGCTTATGGCCTCGTCATCTGAGAACCAGAGAGGATGACTGATCTTTGGTAACCAGCACAGCGGCTGAGAAAAGACTAGAACTGAGGTACCAAATCCTGACTCCTGGCTTAATGTTCTTTCCACTTACCTATAAGCTCCACACTTGTCCATATTGTTTAGTTTTGTGCCATACTTTGAAAATTACACATGGCAGTATTTTTACAGTAGACCCTCTTATGCGTGGTTTCACTTTCCATAGCTTCAGTTACCCATGGTCAACTATGGTCCAAAAATATTAAGATATTTTGAGAGAAGGAGAGAGAGAGAGAGAGAGAGAGAGAGAGATCACATTCACAACTTTAATTACAGTATGTTGTTCTAATTGTTCTAAATTATTATTATTTTTGTTAATCTCACACTGTGCCTAACTTAGAAATTAAACTTTATCATAAGAATGTAAATATAGGTAAAAGCTTAGTGTAGATAAAATTTGGTGCTCTCTGTGGTTTCAGGCATCCACTGGGGATCTTGGAACATATCTCCTGTGGATAAGGAGGAACTACGGTATCTTTGTTTTCAATTTTTCATTGCAATTATAATATAAAAATATATATGTTGCCTATAATTTAAAAAGTGCATATTTTACCTGTTTAAGACTGGGAGATCCTTATGGCTCTCTGGTGTTCTCACTACAATTTTTCTTAGGCAAATTCATCCAAAAGAAAAGCTTGAATTATCAATTACAAAGCTGGCATTGCTCAACATTTTAACTATAGCCCATAATTCTCTGATCCCCAGATAGGTTTTGAAAAAACAAGAATAAAGGTATGAATTAGAGAGAGCGGGGCAGGGGTTTAATGTAATAGAATTGGACCAAGATTAGAGACCAAAAATACCACAAGTTCAGCCTCTGCAGAAGTAAAAGAGGATGGCTAAGTTGACAGCAGACAGAGGTAGGGAACAGCGTGATTTCAGATGTGGTCAGGGCGGTAGATCTAATTTAATATACATAATGATTGGGTGTGTGGTGGAGTATCAGGTGGAGAGGTCTGGATAAGGACATCGCCTAACAGATCGGTGAACAGCAACACTGAGCCTCTGGGAAGCCAAATCAAAGCACAGAAGCCAGTCAAACCTGTGGACCAGCATCTACATATAAGAAAGTCCTATGTATTTGTCAGGAGGAATCACAATGGCTGTTTCTTCTTCCCCTTTAGAAAAGTCCAGGGTCCTCAAACACATCAAATCAGCAGTGAATATTGAAATGCAAAGCCCAGCACCAGAACTTGAAGGGCAGAGATAGAGTGGGAAACCTTTTCCACAATATTCCTCACTTCAGTAAGTAACATCTGGTTGGACAAGCCAAAAAATTAATAATCACCTTTTTAACTTTTAACTTTTGAAGTAATTTTAGGCTAACAGAAAAGTTATAAGAATACTACAGGCCAGACATGGTGAGTCACATCTGTAATCCCAGCACTTTGGGAGGCCAAGGTGGGTGGATCACTTGAGGTCAGGAGTTTGAGACCAGCCTGATCAACATGGTGAAACCCTGTCTCTCCTAAAAATACAAAATTAGCCGGGCATGGTAACACATGCCTGTAATTCCAACTACTTGAAAGGTTGAGGCAGGAGAATCGCTTAAAGCCGGAGGTGGAAGTTGCAGTGAGCCAAGATGGTGCCATTGTACTCCAGCCTGGGCAACAAGAGTGAAACTCTATCGAAAAGAAAACAGGAAAGAAAAGAAGAGGAGAACAGAGGAGAGGAGAGAAGAATAGAAAAGAATGCTACAAAAAACGTTCTGGATACCCATTACTCATATTCCACAAATATTAACAATTATTTGCTCTGTCTCTTTCTCTGTGTACACACACACACACACACACGTTTCCTCCACATTTTCTTTATCCACTTGTTGACTGATGGTCAACAATTTAGGTTGGTTCCATATTTTTGCAATTGCAAATTGTGCTTCTATAAACATGCATGTGCAAGTGTCTTTTTCATGTAATAATTTCTTGTCCTCTAGGTAGATATTCTGTTGTGGGATTGCTGGATCAAATGATAGATCTACTTTTAGTTCTTTAAGGAATCTCTGCACTGTTTTCCACAGTGATTGTACTAGTTTAACATTCCCACTAGCAGTGTAAAAGTGTTCCCTTTTCACCACATCCACATCAACATCTATTGGTTTTTGATTTTTAAATTATGGCCATTCTTACAGGAATTAAATGGTATTGCATTGTAGTTTTGATTTGCATTTCCCTTATAATTAGTGATGTTGAGCATTTTTTCATATGAGTGTTGGCTATTTGTATATATTCTTTTGAGAATTTGCTATTCATGTCCTTTGCCCACTTTTTGATGAGATTATTATTATTTTTTTCTTTTTCTTCTTGCTGGTTTGTTTGAGTTCCTTGTAGATTGTGGATATTAGTCCTTTGTTGGATGTATAATTTCCAAAGATTTTCTCCACCTCTGTGAGTTGTCTGTTTACTCTGCTGATTATTTTTTGTGTGTGTGTGCTCTGCAGAAGCTTTTTAGTTTAATTTAAAGTCTCATCTATTCATCTTTGTTCTTACTGCATTCTTTTCTGGGTTTTTGGTCATGAACTCTTTGCCTGTGCCAGTTTCTAGAAGGGTTTTTCTGATGTTACCTTCTAGAATTTTTATAGTTTCAGGTCTTAGATTTAAGTCTTTGATCCATCTTGAGTTGATTTTTTTTTAAATTGTACTTTAGGTTCTGGGGTACATGTGCAGATCATGCAGGATTGTTGCACAGGTACATACATGGCAAGGTGGTTTGCTGCCTTCATCCCCCCATCATCTCTATCTGGTATTTCTCCCCTCATTATCCCTCCCCACCCTCCCCACCACTGCTGTCCCTTCCCCTAGCTACCCACCTACTGACTGCAGTGTGTGATACTCCTCTCCCTGTGTCCATGTGTTCTCATTGTTCAACACCCTCCTATGAGTGATAACATACAGTGTTTGGTTTTCTGTTCTCGTGTCAGTTTGCTGAGAATGATGGTTTCCAGATTCATCCATGTTCCTGTGAAGGACACGAACTCGTCGTTTTTTTATTGCTGCGTGGTATTCTGTGGTGTATATGTGTCACATTTTCTTTATCCAGTCTATCGATGATGGACATTTGGGTTGGTTCCAGGTCTCTGCTATTGTAAACAATGCTGCAGTGAACATCCGTGTGCATCTGTCTTTATTATAGAACAATTTATAATTCTTTGGGTATATACCCAGTAACGGGATTGCTGGGTCAAATGGTATTTCTATTTCTAGGTCCTTAAGGAATTGCCACACTGTCTCCCACAATGGTTGAACTAATTTACATTCCCACCAACAATATAAAAGTGTTTCTATTTCTCCACATCCTCTCCAGCATCTGTTGTCTCCAGATTTTTTAATGATCACCATTCTAACTGGTGTGAGATGGTATCTCAATGTAGTTTTGATTTGCATTTCTCTAATGACCAGTGATCATGAGCATTTTTTCATATGTTTGTTGGCCTCATATATGTCTTCTTTTGTAAAGTGTCTGTTCATATCCTTTGCCCACTTTTGAATGGGTTTGTTTATTTTTTTCTTGTAAATCTGTTTTAGTTCTTTGTAGATTCTGGATATTAGCCCTTTTTCAGATGGGTAGATTGCAAAATTTTTTTCTCATTCTGTTGGCAACCAACAGAATGAGTTGATTTTTACATAAGGTGAGAGATGAGGATCCAGTTTCATTCTTCTGCAAATGGCTTGCCAATTATCCCAGCATCATTTGTTGAATAGGGTGTCCTTTCTTCACTATACGTTTTTGTTTGCTTTGTTGAACATCAGTTGACTGTAAGTATTTCTAGGTTCTTTATTCTGCTCCATTAGTCTGTTTGTCTATTTTTATACTAGTACTATGCTGTTATAGTGACTATAGCCTTACATAAATAGTGCAATTTGAAGTTGGGTGATGTGACGCCTCCAGATCTGTACTTTTTGCTTAGTCTTACTTTTTGCTTACTTTTGCTTTTGCTATTAGGGCTCTCTTTTTTGGTTCTATGTAAATTTTAGAATTTTTTCTCTAGTTCTGTGAAGAATGATAGTGATATTTTGATGGGAATTGGATTGAATTTGTAGACTGCTTTTGGCACTATGGTCATTTTCACAATATTGATTCTACCCATCCATGAGCATGGGATATGCTTTAATTTGTTTGTGTCTTCTATGGTTTATTTCATCAATGTTTTGTAGTTTTCCTTGCAGAGGTCTTTTACCTCCTTGGTTAGGTATATTTCTTTTCTTTTCTTTTCTTCTTTTTGTTTGAGATGGAGCCTTACTCTGTCACCCAGGCTGGAGTGCAGTGGCATGATCTTGGCTCACTGCAACATTCACCTCCTGGGTTCAAGCAATTCTTCTGCCTCAGCCTCCCGAGTAGCTGGGACTACACGTGTGAGCCACCAAGCCCAGCTAATTTTTGTATATTTAGTAGAGAGGGGGTTTCACCATATGGGCCAGGCTGGTCTTGAACTACTGACTTCATGATCCACCTGCCTTGGCCTCCCAAAGTGCTGGGATTACAGGCATAGTGTGAGCCGTCATACCTGGCCTGGTTAGGTATATTTGTAAGGTTGTTGTTGTTGTTGTTGTTGTTTTCAGCTATTGTAAAATTGTAAAATGGGTTCCATTCTTAATTTGGTTCTCAGCTTGGTTGCTGTTGCTGTACAGCAGTGCTACTGATTTCTGTACATTGATTTTGTATCCTGAAAGTTTACTGAATTTATTTATCAGCTCTAAGAGCTTTTGAATTGCATCTTTAGTGTTTCCCAAGTATATGATCAACTCATCGGTGACTAGCGACAGTTTGACTTCCTCTTTACCTATTTGGATGCACTTGACTCCTTTCTCTTGTCTGATTCTTCTGGCTAGGACTTCAGTACTGTGTTTAATAGAAATGGTGAATGTAGGGATCCTTGTTTTTTTTCCAGTTCTGAGGGGAAATGCCTTTAACCTTTTCCTGTCCAGTGTATAATGTTGGTGGTTGATATGTTCTACATGGCTTTTATGGCCACAAGGTATGTCCCTTCTATGACGATTTTGCTGAGGGTTTTAATCATACAGAAATGCTGGATTTTGTCAAATGATTTTTCTATGTCTATTGATACAATTATGTGACTTTTATTTTTAATTCTGTTTAGGCAGCCTATCATACGTATTGACTTGAATATGTTAAACCATCCCTGCATCCCTGATATGAAACCCACTTGATCATAGTGGATTATTTTTTGATATGCTGTTGGATTCTGTTAGCTAGTATTTTGTTAAGAATTTTTGCATCTATTCATCAGGGATATTGGTCTGTAATTTTATTTTTTGGTTATGTCATTTCTTTGCTCTGGTACTTGGGTGATACTGGCTTCATAGAATGATTCAAGGAGGATTCCCACTTCCTCCATCTTCAGGAATAGTGTCAAGAAGATTGGTACAAATTCTTCTTTGAATGTCTGATAGAATTCAGCTGTGACTCTGTCTGGTCCTGAACTTTTTTGTTGTTGTTGTTAGCAATCTTTTATTGCCATTTTAATCTCGCTGCTTGTTAATGGTCTGTTCAGGGTTTGTGTTTCTTCCTGTTTTAATCTAGGAGGGTTGTATATTTCCAGGAATTTATCCATCTCCTCTAGGTTTTCTAGTTTGTGTGTGTAAAGGTGTTCATAGTAGCCTTGAGTGATCTTTTGTATTTCTGTGGTATTGGTTGTAATATCTTTCATTTCATTTCAAAATGATCATATTTTGATCTTCTCTCTTCTTGATTAATCTTGCTAATAGACTATTTATTTTGCTTAGCTTTTCAAGGAAAAAGCTTTTTGTTTCATTTATCTTTTGCATTTTTTTTGTTATTGTTGTTTCAGTTTCGTTTAGTTTGGCTCTGATTTTTGTTATTTCTTTTCTTCTGCTGCTGAATTTGGATTTGGTTCATTCTTGCTTCTCTAGTTCCTTGAGATGTGACCTTAGATTGCCTGTTTGTGCTCTTTCAGACTTTTTCATGTAGGCATTTAATGCTATGAACCTTCCTCTTAGCACTGCTTTCACTGTATTCCAGAAGTTTTGATAGGTTGTGCCACTATTATTGTTCAGTTCAAAGAACATTTTAATTTCTATCATTATTTTACTGTTGAAATCATCCAGGAGCATATTATTTAATTTTGATGTATTTTGAGGGTTCCTTTTTGAGGGGATTTCCAACTTTATTCCACTGTGGTCTGAGAGAGTACTTGATATAATAATATTTTGATTTTCTTAAATTTATTGAGACTTGTTTTGTTGCCTGTCATATGGTCTATCTTGGAGAATTTTCCCTGTGCTGATGAATAGAATATATATTCTGCAGTTGCTGGATAGAATGTTCTATGAATAGCTTTTAAGTTAATTTTTTTCTAGGATATAGTTTAAGTTCATTGTTTCTTTCAAGACTATCCATCTTGATGATCTGTCTAGCATTGTCAGTGGGGTATTGATGTCCCCTACTGTTATTGTGTTGCCATCTATCTCATTTCTTAGACCTAGTAGTAACTGCTTTATAAATTTGGGAGCTCCAGTGTTAGGTGCATATAAATTTAGGACTGTGAAAATTTCCTATAGGACTACTCCTTTATCATTATATAATGTCCCTCTTTGTCTTTCTAAACTGCTATTATTTTAAAGTATGTTTTGTCTGATATAAGAATAGTTACTCCTGCTTTTATTTATTTATTTAGAGATAGAGTCTCACTCTGTCACCAAGGCTGGAGTGCAGTGGCACAATCTTGGTTCACTACAACCTCCACCTCCAAGATTCAAGTGATTCTCATGTCTCAGCCTCCCGAGTAGCTGAGATTACAGGCAAGTGCCACCATGCCCAGCTAATTTTTGTATTTTTAGTAGAGACGGGGTTTCACCATATTGGCCAGGATGGTCTTGAACTCCTGACCTCAGGTGATCTGCCCTTCTCAGCCTCCCATGGTGGTTTACAGGATAAACCACCATGCCCAGCCATCCTGCTTGCTTTTAGTATCCATTTGCATGGAATATCTTTTTCCACTCCTTTACCTTAAGTTTCTGTGAGTCCTTATATGTTAGGTAAGTCTCTTGAAGACAGCAGATAATTAATTGGTGAATTCTTATCCATCCTGCCATTCTGTATCCTTTAAGTGGAGCATTTACTCTATTTACCTTCAATATTAGTATTGATATATGAGGCACTACTCTATTCATCATGCTAGTTATTGCCTGAATACCTTGTTTTCTTTTTTTTTTTTCATTGTGTTATTGTTTCATAGGCCCTGTGAGATTTATACTTTAAGGAGGTTCTATGTTGGTGTATTTTGAGATTTTCTTTCAAGATTTAGAATTCCTTTTTGCATTTACTGTAGTGATGACTTGGTAGTGGTGAATTCTCTCAGCCTTTGTTTGTCTGTAAAAGACTTTATCTTTTCTTCATTTATGAGGCTTAGCTTCATTGGATACAAAATTATTGGCTGATAATTGCTGTGTTTAAGGAGTCTAAAGATAGGATCCCAGTGTGTTCTAGCTTGGAGGATTTCTGTTGCTGTTAATCTGACAGGTTTTCATTTTTAGGTTACCTGATGCTTTTGACACACAGCTCTTAAAATTCTTTCCTTCATCTTGACTTTAGATAACCTGATGACTATGTGCCTAGGTGATGATCTTTTGTGATGAATTTCTAGGTTGTATTAGTCTGTTCTCATGATGCTAACAAAGACATACCCAAGGCTGGGTAATTTATAAAGAAAAAGAGGCTTAATGGACCCAGGTCCACATGGGGAGGCTCACAATCACGGCAGAAGGTGAAGGAGGAGCAAGGCATGTCTTACATGGCAGCAGTCAAGTGAGCATGTGCAGGGGAACTGCCCTTTATAAAACCATCAGATCTTGTGAGACTTACTATCATGAGAACAGCATAGGAAAAACCCACCCCCATGATTCAATTACCCCTCACTGGGTCCCTCCCATGACATATGGTGATTATGGAAGCTATAATTCAAGATAAGATTTTGGTAGGGACACAGCCAAACCATATCAGCAGGAGTTCTTTGAGTTTCTTGTATTTGGATGTCCAGATCTCCAGCAAGACCAGGAAAATTTTCCTCAATTATTCCCTGAAATACATTTTCCAGACTTTTTCAGGTTTCTCTTCTTCCTCTGGAACAACAATTATTCTTAGGTTTGGTTGATTAACACAATACCAAGCTTCTTAGAGGCTTTATTCATTTTTTAAAATTCTTTTTTCCTTGCCTTTGCAAATTGGGTTAAGTTGGAAGCTTTGTCTTCAAGCTCTGAAATTCTTTCTTCTACTTGCTCAATTCTATTGTGGAAACTTTCCTCTATATTTTGCATAGAAGTTGTGATTATTTTTTATTTGTGATATTTGTTTCTCTGGAGATCGTTTCATCCATATCTTGTGTTATTTTTTAACTTTGTTGACGTTGGTTTTCACCTTTCTCTCGTGCCTCCTTGAGCAGCTTAATAATTAACCTTCTGAATTCTTTTTCTGGCAATTCAGAGATTTCTTCTTGGTTTGGATTTGCTGCTGGTGAGCTAGTGAGATCTTTTGGGGATGATAGAGAACCTGGTTTTGTCATATTATCAGAATTATTTTTCTGATAATTTCTTATTTGGGTAGACAACGTTAGAGGAAAGAGCTGGGGGCTAAAGAGCTGCTGTTCAGATTGTTTTGTCCCACAGGGTGCTCCCTTGATATGGTATGCTCTCCCTTCCCCTAGAGGTACAGCTTCTTGAGAGCTGAACTGCAGTGATTGTTATTGTTCTTCTGGGTCTAGCCACCCAGTGGAGATACCGGGCTCCAGTCTGGTACTGGAAAGCATCTGTAAAGAGTCTTGTGACGTGATCCATCTTCAGGTCTCTCAACTGTGGATACCAGCACTTGCTCCATTGGAGTTGGCAGGGGAGTGAAGTGAACTCGTGAGAGTCCTTGGTTGTAGTTTTGTTTAGTGTGCTAATACTCACAATTCAGATACTGGTTGAGTTAGCAGTGAAGTTGTCACATGGACTGACTGAGGACCTCTGGTTATCCAGGATGTTGCAGGTGGTGAAATTAGCTGTTGTTTTCCTCTTTTTCGGAGAAAGGTTTTTCTTTTATGAGTTGCTTTAATGGCTTTTGTTGGTTGGCCACCCAGTGAAGGTGGCACTTTCAAGAAAGCATCAGTTGCAGTTGTATACAGGAGACTACAAGCTTGCCCTGAGGTCATTTGGGTAAGTATTGGGTTTTGGAGGCAATGAGTGGGGCCACAGAGCTCCCAGGGAATTAATTATATCGTTTGGGCAGTTAGAGAAAGACCATCAGGATGGGGTAGGGTTGGGCCTGCCTGAGCTCAGACTCTCCTTGGACGGGGCTTGCTGCAGCCACTGTGGAGGATGGGGTGTGGTTCTCAGGCCAATGGAGTTATGTTCTCAGTAGGATTATGGCTGCCTCTGCTGCATTACACAGGTCTCCAGAGAAGTGGGGCAAAGCTGGCAGTACCAGGCCTCACTCAACAACCACACAGCTAGCAAAGGAAGCCTCACTCCCACCATGCCCCACCAGCAGCACCAAGTTTATGTCCTGGCAGCTGGTGATTGGGGCTGAGATCTTGCCCCAGGCTTTTGTAGTTGTGAAAGCAAAACAGACTTTGCCCCTTCCCACCTCATGCAGCTTCTGTGCTGGTATCTGCAATTCCTATTCACCCCTACCCCCAGATTCTGCCCTGGAAAATTTCCACTTGGTCAAAATTATTACAAAGTTCGGCTGGAAGTTTCCTTCTCCCTGTAGTCTTTTCCCAGTTTCACTGGCAGCCCTCCCTACGGATCCTGTGAAATAAAGTCAGAAATAGCTTCCCTGGGGATTGGGAGTGCCTGCAGGGCTCTTCCCACTGCTTCTTCTATCTTGATAGTTTGCTTGGTTCTCTAAGTTCATTTCAGCTCTTGGTAAGGTTAAATTCTTCTCCCATGATTTGGATTTCCAGGTTCTGCAGTGAGGATGTGTGTTCAGAGTTGAACTTTACCCCTTTCACACTTTGGGCACTCACAGTTTTTCACCCGTCTTGCTGAGTTTACAGTGGCAAGCCACTTCTTTCAAAGGGTCTGTGAATTATTTTGATTTTCCTGTTATGTTCCTGTGGTAGTTCTTGGAGCAAAAGTTTATGATGTCAGTCTCCTCATGCTGTTCTGGCCATCCAAATGGGAACTACAAATTAGTCCAACTTGACATTTATATCTTGGAAGACTATTGATCAGCCATTTAAAAAAAAGTTTTATAAAAAACTCTTAAAATTTACCGTTTAAAAATGTACAGTTCAGTAGTGTTAAGAATATTCACATTATAATGCAACTAATCTCTAGAAATTTTTCACCTTGCAAAACAGAATATTTATACCCATAAAACATTAATTTCTCCTCTCTCTAACTCTTGGCAACCACTATTTTACTTTCTGTTTCTATGATTTTGATTATAGTAGGTATTTTATATGGATGGAATCATACGGTATTTGTCTTTTTGAGACTGGCTTATCTCACTTCGCATAATGCCTTCAAGGTTTATCCATGTTGTATAGCATGTGATAGGATTTCTTTCTTTTTCAAGAAGGCATAATATTCCATTAAAGGTATACACCTCCTTTCTTCTCCTTTACTCTCCTTTCTCTCCTCTCCTCTCCTCTGCTCTCTTCTCTTCTCTTCTCCTCTCCTCTTCTCTCCTTTCCTTTCCCTTCCTTTCCTCCTTCCCTCTCTCCCTCCCTTCCTCCTTGCCTCTCTCCTTCCTTCCTTCCTTCATTTTTTTCTTCCTTTCTTTCTTTCTCTGACAGTGATACAGGCTGGAGTACAGTGGCAGGAACACAGCTCACTGTAATTTCAACCTCCGGGCCTGAAGTGATCCTCCCACTTCAGTGTCCTGAGTAGCTGGGACCACAGGCATGTCCCACTATGATTGGCTAATTTTTATTATTATTATTTTTTTTTTGTAGAGACAGGGTCTTACTATGTTGCCCAGGCTAGTCTCAGATCTTTGGAGTCAAGAGATCTTCTTGCCTCAGCCTACTAAAGTGCTGGAATTACAGATGTGAGCCACCATGCCCAGCCACACCACATTTTCCTTATCCATTCATTTATTATCGATGGACATTTGAATGCTTCCATCTCTTACCTGTTGTGAGCAATGCTGCAATGAACATAGGTGTGCAAATATTTCTTTGAGATCCTGCTTTGAATTCTTTTGGCTGTATCTAGAAATGGGTTTGCTGGATTATATAGTAGTTCTATTTTTAATTATTTCAAGAACCTCCATACCGTTTTCCAGAATGGCCACATTCATCAACATTCCCACCAACAGTGCACGAAAGTTTCCTTTTCTTCATATTCTCCTCAACACTTGTTATTTTCTGTTCTTTTAATAGTGGGCATCTAATGAATGTGCAGTGATATCTTACTGTGGCATTGACTTGCATTTCTCTTATGATTTATATATATTGAGCATATTTTCATACGCTTATTGGCAATTTATATATCTTCTTTGCAGAATTTCCTATTCAAAATAAAGTCGTATGCTCGTTTTTCAATCCAGTTGCTTTCTGTTGTCGAGTTGTAGAAATTCCACATATATTGTGGCTGTTAACCTCTTATCAGCAATAAAATTCGCAAATATCTTCTGCCCTTCTGCAGGTTGACTTTTCACTCTTTTGATTGTTTCTTTTGAAGTACAAAATTTTCAAATTTGATGTAGTCTCATATTTCTATTTTTGACTTGTTTGCTTGTAGTTTTAGTATCAGATCCAAGAAATCATCGCCATTTCCAATGTCCTGAAGTTTTTCCTCTATGTTTTTTTCTAGGAGTTTTACAGTTTAAGTCTTTAATCCATTTGGAGTTAATTTTTTTTTGCATATGGCCTAAGATAATGGTTCAAATCCATTC
The DNA here is from genome assembly GCA_963573385.1 of Cacajao melanocephalus. Taxonomy (NCBI): domain Eukaryota; kingdom Metazoa; phylum Chordata; class Mammalia; order Primates; family Pitheciidae; genus Cacajao; species Cacajao melanocephalus. Next base: position 179,128 of record CAUYLG010004086.1, read on the forward strand.
TTTTGCATGCGAATATCAAGTTTTCTCAACACCATTTGTTGAACATACTGTTCTTTCCTCATTGTGTAGTCTTGGCATCCTTGTCAAACATTATTTGACCAAAAACATAGGATTTACTTCTGGCCTGTCTATTCTGTTCCATTGTTCTATGCATGCATCATTTTTCTAGAACCACACCATCTTAATTACTGTTGCTTTGCAGTATGCTTTGAAATCAGGAAGTGTATGGTTTTTTGTTTTACTCCTTTTCAAGATTGTTTTGGCTCTTCAATATATAGAGATTTTTGTAGGCTGTCCTTCTTTGCAGGATTGTTTGATACCTTCTCATGATTAGATTCTAGTTACTCACTTTCAAGAGAAATGACAGAGAAGTGATGTTGGCCTCTTCTCAGTGCATCACATGCTGTCAATTAGTTCATTTCGGATGGTGTTAAGTTTGATCATTTGATTAAGGTAGTGTCTGCCAGGTTTTAGGGGTCATCATTTCCCAATTTATTTCCTTTTGCTAGCCTTATCCCATCATGACTTCTTCTTGAGGATTTTACTATCTAAATATTTCTCAAATCCATCTGTATTTCTTCTGTGTCTTTGAACTAGTCTTGCTGACCTTTCACTGCCCTAAACATGCTGTTCTCTTGTCAGGAACACTTTCTCACCCTCTTGGTTTTATGACTCTTACTCTTTTTTCCAATCTCAGCTCAAACATCACCTCCTCCAGGAGGCCTCCCCTGACCTTTGAGAACAACCCGAGTCCCTTGTTTCACATTCTCACAGCACTGACTGTCTTTCATTCCTGCGACTTCCTACTGTGGTAAATTTAGATTTGTTTGTGTGATTTTTGGATCAACATCTACCACCTCTATGAAGAACAAGCTCTATGGCAGCAGAAATTATTGTCTGCCTTTGTGCTAATACAAACTTTTCAGCTCAGAGCTTTCATAAATAATTGTCTAAAAATAGTAATAATAATAACAGCATCAATTCTGAGTGTTTACTATTATTTGCCAGTAACTCTTCTAAGTTCTTATCATCGCTGTATTACCTCAGAAAAGTAAATATGAATGAAATATAGTTTATAAAAACAATTTTTTGTATGTCATTGAATTTTCCATTTGTCTAATCTTTTGTAAATTATTTAATTGATATTTGATAACTTATTGCCTAAAATGTATTATTAACTGGAATAAGGAATCTGCAATAAAAACTAGATACATCTTTACAAAGAAGACCTTATAAATAGTAGCCAATAACCCTTTTAAATAATCTTTGTTTTGAGACATATTCTTTCCACTTTTGTAAGCTTAAAAATCTCAAATTACATGAATAACTCTTCTTTTTACAGAGTGATCTGGCACTGTTATAAATGAAATACACAAACAGAATTGTATAAATTCACAATTAAAGCACACCAGGCTCCATAGTTTTAAATGAATGAAGTTGGAGAAAGAAAGAAACCATTTCCATTTGACACTATGGTTCAAATGTCATTTTTTTCTTTCAGAAATGGCCTACCAGTAGTTATTGGCCAAACCCTCTTTTGAAGTCTTTGACTCCCATCACCAGTAGCAGGCACTCTGGTGTTAACTGTTGTGACTATGGTTTCATCTTCTAAAGGTCAACAGGAGAATTTTTGCTTTGGACAAGCTTTCAAAGGATCAATAGAATAGATTTGCTTTATCGGCTTTTTAATTACAAATTGTGTACCTGTAAGTTTGAGATCTTCAATAGCATCCACAGGGGATCCCAGAAGAAGAGCACATCATTTTCTACTTTAAAATTTGTTTGCAGTAGTTGTCATTAACTTGCAATTTAATTAATGATGTGTGTTGCCTGGGTTAAGGGAGTAAGTAGTTAATTTTTTAGTATATGTTGCAATAGGAGGATGAACAGTTAAAGTTTGCTCAAATGCCTATAACTTACATATCTCTATAGATCATATCATATATCATGTCAATGAATCAGTTAATCAATCAAGAGGTATTATAAAGTTCAAAGATCTAAACATCGAAGTATCTTAAGATCTCAATATAATTTTTTCATCACTAAAAAAAAGGCAACTCATGTTTTATAGACACAGAGTGTAGTTTGGCCATCTACATAAACTAAGAGCTGCCTGAATTTGGATAGTATCAAAATAATGTATGATTTTGGAATTGGTTTAACCTCCTCATCCTCCTTAAAAAGTGGGATGAAAAGACCTTGGAAATATCAGGCACAGCCCCGAGCTCTGGAAGCCCAGCTTCCTTTCAGAATGTGTGTATAAACTAGCTTATGACATGAAGGGGAAAATATTCTTTAATTTATAAACCCCACTGAATAAAATTTTATGATTATCAGTTATTTGGTTCAAAATAGAAGTAGTGCTGTAGCTCAGTTCCTGAGAGTAGTAAACTATCTAAGAAGATTCTCTATAGTCTACAAAAGATAACTTTAAAAAGAGAAGCATCATGTGTTCTGTGTTTGAATTACGGAATTGAGAAAAAGTTGAAACTTTGCTTTTTTCTCATCATAAAAGTAGAGTCATAAATATGCTACAGAAAAGAGAAGAAAAACCTCATATACATATATATCATGTATCTTTCTACTTCTTTTACATACCACACACTCACACCCTTTCTTTTAATTAAAAAAATATGAGATCTAACTGTATGTTTGAAATGGCTTTAGTCATTTAACATGATGTCACTAATCTCTCTCCACCGTTTAAGTATTCAGCTATAAGATTTGTTTTAAAACTAATTTTTAAAAGCAGCATAAACCTCTTATTCATTATGACGTCAAGTTTTGCATGATAGTTTGAAAAATGCATAAGTGATCTGATTTAATTATGCAGCACTGTAACTCCAGGGTATTCATGCAAATTCCTACAGCACATTCTCCAACATCATTTCAAATGGCTGCAGAGTATCCCACCACATTCCCAAATCATGATTTATCTAACAACGGGTGTGGTAGTACCCACCTGTCATCCCAGGTACTCAGGAGGCTGAAGCAGGAGGATCACCTGCATCCAGGAATCCTAGGCTGTGGTGCACTATCCCAATCAGGTGTCCGTACTGAAATTGGCATCAATACAGCGACCTCCCAGGAGCATGGGACTACCAGGTTGCCTAAAGAGGGGTGAAGCAGCTTAGGTCAACAATGGAGCAATAAAAACTCTTGTGCTGGTCAGTAGCCACCACACTCCACCCTGAGCAACATAGGGACACCACCATCTCTGGAAAAAAAAATGACCTAACACATCCACTATTGTTGAGAATCATGTTGTGCACGTATTTTCTTATCTTGTACAGCACTGCAAACAATACCTTTGCAGGCCAACTTACTATCACATCCATTATTGCTTCTTTGGGGTAATTTCCTGAAAGTGAATTCTTGGGTGAAACGTTATGTAATTTTTAAAAGTTTTAAATATAGACTGCCAAATTGTCCCCCAGAAAGGGACTTACTAAAAAATCAATATGCTGTCTCAAGCATAACGTTGGAGAACTGTGCTGCCAGAACCTTGCCACAACTTCACCAGAGCTACAGAAAGGAATGAGGTGCTGATACATGCTGCAACATGAACAAACATTGAAGACACTACGCTTGGTGAAAGAGGTTACTCACAAAACACCATCTGTTGTATGATTTCATTTATATGAAGTGTCCAAAAATGTTAAATTTATAGAGATGGTAGATTAGTGGTTACCAGGGGGAGTAGGGGATGGGGGAATGGAAGGTGACTGCTAATGGAAATGGGGTTTCTTTCGGGGGGAAACAAACATATTCTAAAATTAGACAGTGGCGAGGTTTGTACAGCAAAGATATTTAATATACCTGTTATTATATTAAACCACTTTTATATTAACAAAGCTGTTATAAAAGCACTTTATTGGAAACCTTGACCACTGAAAGGAAAATTAGTAGGTATAACAATTTGCCTTAATTAATAGTGATACTGGACTTCTCTTTTCCCATATGTATTGGTCATTTCTATTTCCTTGAGGTACTGGTAATTTCTCTCATTCTTTTAAAGAGTGTTCATCCTTTTTTTAAATGATTCGTATATGTCCTTATCAAATAGGATAATAATATATGCTTCTTAATATGTGTCTTTCTATATACTAAGGCAAAAACATTCTTCAAAAAGTACTTATAATATTTTAATTCAATATTCTAGGCAATATAAGAGCTTTTTACATCAATAAGAAGTTAGAACACAGCCTTTATACCTTAATTTAATTCTACAATACCAATAATTTTGATAATTCTCTGGAGAATGAGAAGCAGAGAATACTGACTTTAGCTAAATTAGTTTCAATGTCATAGGCAGCCGTAGCCTGCAGCTGCTGGCATTTGTTCAACCCCTAAATTAAATAAGATGTTAAATGTAGCTCTGAAAGGAATTCAACTTGGCAAGTGCCCTAACAATATATGTTCGTTTATAACACATTTTGGAGAATTAGAAAATGCAGAAAATAATTGGTGACACTGAACAAATGATGTGTCATTGATTATTTTATGATGCATTGAGATTTAATTCAAAAGTTTAGGGTAAATTAATCAAGGACTAAGATTCATGATTGTTTCTATTGCTGAGTGAAATATTCACCAGGTAGAGTGAAAAACAAAAAAAAAAGTACTTGATATAATATATCAAGTAATGCTACTTTGATATATTATAAAATACTATTTTGATATACAGAAATCCAAATTTTATACCATATGTTTGATTTTACAACTCCATTGATTGCAGGAAACACCACTAATGCTTGAGGAAAAAAAAATCACCACTTCTACATTAAATGTATGCATCAATTACAAAATTTATCACAATTTTAGAATGCTAAACAGTGGTATGTCTTAGTATTGTGGATATGTGGTAATTTGATACCGTTTAATTTCAAGGGAACTGTGAGCATCCAACTACTGGGAGACTTTGGTTCCCTAAACAAACTTTAGATTCTTTATCTCTTAGCGTATAAAAGTTTATTTTTTGCCAGGCACAGTGGCTCACACCTGTAATCCCAGCACTTTGGGAAGCCAAGGCAGGTCAGTCATGAGGTCAGGAGTTTGAGACCAGCCTGACCAACATGGTGAAACCCATTTTTACTAAAAATGCAAAAATTAGCTGGGCATGGTGGCACACGCCTGTAATCCAAGCTGTTCAGGAGGCTTAGGCAGGAGGCTGAACCTGGGAGGCAGAGGTTGCGGTGAGTTGAGATTGTGCCACTGCCCTCCAGCCTGGGCAACAGAGCAAGATTCCGTCTTCAAAAAAAAAAAAGTTTATTTTTAACAGTGGAGCCCAGAAAATGGTTCATCACATGAAAACATTGGTTATAACTAAGGAAAGAGTGAAAGTGTGAGGACCAGATTATAATCTATATTGTGATTGGGAACTTTATCCGGCCAAACCAATGCCTCCAAATTCGATCCTACAGCTAATTAAACATAAGTTACTGCTTGCCAATCACTGGGCTAAGAGCGCCTGAGATGTAAAGCTGAACAAGATCTTATTCATTGTTTCCGCCCTTGAGGAGCCTGATGAAACTGTTTTTTCTTTTAGTTTGGGAGGCTGGGGCAGGTCGGGGGGATTAGAGAAGAATGGGAGAGTCTAGGGGGACTTCATTTCTGCTCGTTTTGACAGGTGAGAAGAGAGGTAATCTCTTGATAGCATAATTAAAGTTAGATATTTAATGTACATGACAACGATAAGTATAACATTATATTGTACACTGGACACTTTCTAAGAGAGATTTGGGTGCTCTTTCCACACACGAAAAGAGTAGCTGTGTGAGATGATGGTCATGTGAAGTTGCTTGACTATAGTAACCATTTCACTGTGTATATCAAAAAATCATGTTGTATACCTTAAATACATACAATAAAAAATAAAGGTGAATCCAGCAGAGAGACAAACAGTAGGGAGGTTTGGGACTAAAGAAAGTGTACAGGGAAGGAAGGAGGTGAGACAGGAAATAAAAGAAAACAGAAGAGCAAATGCCGCAGTCAGGAGAAGCTGGGGAGGGGGGCGTGTGTGTACCTCTAGGTCAGAGCAGTTCAGCTATCGCTGATTCACATGAGAGCAGAGCCGGCGTGGCAGTGGGAAAATGGATGATGCATCACAGCATAAACAAACAGGCTTCTCAGAGAATGGATCACTTGTCAAGAGAGCCGAAAAGCAAGAGCGGGCAGACTCTGAAGAAAGTCCTGTGAAGAATTTTCTAACGAAGAGAGGCTGCTTCCTGGAAAGCAGTCAGGATTGTACAGAAAGTTTGTTAAGTAAGCAAATTTTTCAGGCTCAGCTGAAAACGTGTTTATGTAACACCTCTCATCTAAGGTCCTAAGAATGTTTTACTGACATTTACATTTGTAGCTTGCTTGTTTTCCAAGACGGGAATAACACTGAAATGTCTTTGTGATCTGTTCCTTGTCCTGCCATTGCTATGAATTTATTTCCCTGAAGAGAGAGGTAATCTGGACTCAAGGGTTATGTTAACAATAGAGAGAAGGGAATTTTAGATTCTTTGTAATCCCCAATTGCAAAAGATGTTAGGCTATGAACAGGTTGGATAACTTTTACCTAGCAGCACATCTAAGATGGGGAGAACAACCCTGTGTATGAGGACTCTGTTAGGGAAATTGTGCCCTACGCTACACATTGCATTTCTCAAATGTGGTTTAGCGTTTTCATGCATAATTACTGCATAGTTTTAGACTCTTACAGGACTAAAATAAATATGAAATAAAATGAGGCATGAGTTTCTAGGATCAAAATTTGATCCACTGTTTCTGGGAACAATTTATCCAAGATTTCTCACATTTCCTCTACCTGTTGCTTTGCTTTTTATTTTTCACTCTTCTTGTTACTTCTCAGAAACAAATCTTACAATTAATACAGCAGTTTTAACAAATTTCTTAGGAAATGGGATGTGAAAATAAACAATAAATAGTTAATAATATGTATGAGTCTAGAAAGATACACACAAAGTGTTTTCTTTTGCTGCCATGATGGAAGAATATATTTGTAACTTTTTTTTTTTTTTTTTTTTTGAGACTGAGTCTCACTCTGTCGCCATGCTGGAATGCAGTGGCAGATCTCAGCTCGATGCAACCCCCGCCTCCTGGGTTCAAATGATTTTTCTGGCTCAGCCTCCTGAGTATCTGGGACTACAAGCGCGTGCCACCACACCCAAGTAGTCCCAGAGATGGGGTTTCACCGTGTTGGCCAGGCTAGTCTCCATCTCTTGACCTCGTCATCCACCCGCCTGAGCCTCCCAAAGTGCTGGGATTACAGGCATGAGTCATCATGCCTGGCCATTTGTAACATTTTTTATTAACAAAACGTCTTTCCTAGGAAGAGCTTAATCTCGTATAGGAGAAACTTCCCATGTTAAAACACATTCTTCAGCTATCAGGACATCTGAAAACAACAGATGGTGCCAGAACAGTGGGAGCGAGCAGATGGGATAAAGCAGAGGGAGAAGAGGAGTAAGAAAGCACAAACATGAGAAACTCAGCTGGCAGCCGGCGAGCAGAGAGGTCCAAGTGCATGCTGGCAGGAGGCAATGAGGACATGGAACCTGATGGGATTTCAGAGACAATTCCTTTCAAACCCTGACTTTTTTTTTTTGTGAGGAAACTGCAGGCCAGAGAGTTAAGAGATTTAACCAAATCGCAGAGCTGGCTCTGTGTTTCAGCCTTGAGTCTTCTAATTCCCAGTCTAGCAATTGTTCTTATAGATCACGCGGGTCTCTGCTAATCTGAACTTGTAACAGGACCCCTTCCCTATTCTAGCATTAGATAACAATCCTAAACTCTACTTTTTTCTTTTTCTGAGACAATTGAGAAGAAACACAAGTCTAGAAAACCTATAAATGACAAAAATTTCAAATATGGAAGATGGATATTCTATACAGCTTCATCTCCCTCCTTTATTTCTCTTGTGCCTGATGCTTCAGCCCCTTTGCAATCTTTCATTGTTATCTCATTTTGTTTCTTCAGTAGAAGGAAGCATTGCATTGCGATTCACTGTGTGGACTCTCATTACCTGGGTCTGAATCCTGGACCCTAGAAAGTACATATGTGACCTTGAATGTGTTACTTAATACCTTTGTGCCTCAATTTCTCCATCTCCAAAACTAAAACAGTACTGACCCCCTGCTGTAGTCAGTCTGGGTTTCTGTAAGAGTACCACAGACAGGGTGACCTATAAGCAACAGACGTTTAATTCTTACAGTTTAGGAGGCTGGAAGTCTGAGATCAGGGTGGCAGTATGGAGGGCCCTTTTCTGGTGTGCAGATTGCCATCTACAGAAAGAGAACAAAAGAGCACTCTGGGGTCTCTTCTATATGGGCACTAATCCCATTCATGAGAGCATCACCCTAATAATTTACTTACCTCCCAAGGGCCTCATCTCTTAATACAATTATGCTGGGAGTTAATATTTCAATGTACAAATTTCAGAGGGACATAAACATTCAGTACATTGCATTTCTCATGGTGGCTGAGAGGATTAAAAGGTTTTGACTCAAGGAAAATGCTTATAGCAGGGCTGATATTGCAGTGCTCAAAATGCAGTCCTGGTCATTACTCTTATTTCAATCAGAACCCTTGAAATACTCTTGCCTCTGCCACAGAACGCCAATTCACTATTCATATACTAGTTCCTCTGGAAGTTTCTCCAGAACCCCACAGGATGACTTGAATAACTTCTTTTATGCTCCCTTGAACATACACTTTTGTCCATAAGAGCTGTTGTAAGTCATTATAACAGGTGAGAGTAGAGGTTTTCCTGAGACTGCCAGAGCAAAACAAGGGTAGCAATCAGAGGAACCCTGAAAAGAGCCCACTGAGTATGAAAATGTGTAACAGAAAAATACAATAAACTTATTATTTAAAACCTAAAAGATGGTGGGGGCACGGTGGCTCATACCTGTAATCCCAGCACTTTGGGAGGCCAAGGCGGGTGAATCACGAGGTCATGAGTTCAAGACCAGACTGGCCAACATGGTGAAACCCCGTCTCTACTAAAAACTACAAAAATTAGCTGGGCATGGTGGCTGGTACCTGTAATCCCAGGTACTTGGGAGGCTGAGGAAGGAGAATTGCTTGAACTGACACTAGGGAGGCGGAGGTTGCAGTGAGCCGAGATCGCGCCACTGCACTCCAGCCTGGGCTACAGAGCGAGACTCCATCTAAAAAAAAAAAAAAAAAAAAAAAACCCTAAAATGTTCGGAGCCACTTCTGCTTTAGGACTTACTGAGTTTGTAAATCAAATGAGAAAATAAGTATCCATGCTGTTTTTCTCTTGTAAAGTCGTCAGGACAAAAATGTTAAGACCTTCAACAGATTTTTCTGGGCTGCTAAATTGCAGAGGTCCATAGTTTGGCAGGGCTCTTAATTACAGGGTCCCTGGATTTGCAAAGGTAAACCCTGAGACAGGAGATAGTGGTTGTGGTGGCAGGGAGGGGTTAGAGAGTTACATTGCTTTGGTTTTGGTGGCCAAATTGAGTATGAGGGGAAGAGCCTATCTGCAAGAGTCCCGGATAAGGGGGAAATCAATGACTTTTAAGGTGAATGGGATCTGAGCAGTATTATGATGTGAAACACAAACCTAGTGATGTCGGCTATAGATACTAACACCGTGTATTAATGATGTGTCCATGTGAATGAAGGAAAAGGTCTCAGTTCTAAGGCTGGGTTGGTGCTGTTGAATGCTGGGTTCTCAAATGTTAATAACACAACCTGTTAATAAGACATGGTATATCACTTACCATGGTGAGGGAGCCCACCACCTCAATAGAACTTGGTACTATCTTGCAGTAGGGAAAGCAAGGTCAGAATTAATTGAGAGTTGAAAGTTTGGTTTAGTGTGAGGTATGTACCGCACAATGAAAATGTGTATAAATTGAACTCATTCAACCTAAGTGGGAACTCAGGGCTAGAAGTTACTAGGAAACATGTAAGTCACTCTCAGAACTCTAGAAACACTGGAAGAGACACAGGGTTGAGTATACGGTGTGGGGTTTAAGCCATTTAACCTTCGGCCTTCAGCAATAAATCTTTCACTTCGCCACTGGCAAAGTCAACAATGACTTGGCAATTTTCACACCCCATGGGCTCTTTTCAGTGTTCCTCTGATTGCCACCCTTATTGTTCCTGCTCTGGCAGTCTCAGTAAACCCTCAACTCTCACCTGAATTCCTGCTGCAGTTGTTACTTGGTGACCCTTGACCCTTACTCGTCTCTCCAGCTTCCTCAGTTGGTGAGCGCTGTTCCTTGACACTCTGTTCCAGCTGCTCAGAACACCTCCAGACCCTCTGCTTGGAAAGTGCCCTTCTAGACCTTCCTCCTGGCTGGCTAATGACACTGAGCAGCCAGCATTCTGCTTGGGTGGTCCTTCCCTGACACCTTTCCTGACAGCATACAAGTGAAGTCAGGGTGATACTCAGAATAGTAAATGCAACAACTGGTACAGCATAGACATTAGCCAATCGGAACACACGCTAAGTGGAAACAACCTGATGGTCTTTGTAACACGTTAGTTCCGAGTAGATTTCACCATTCTTGTGTGATGTGGCCACTGGCGTCAGCACACACATGCTTGCACTTGCCTGTACCCAAGGCCATCTTTCCCTGAGGGTATAAGCCTCATGAGAGCATGGACCGTATTTATTCATCTCTTTCTCTCTAGAATGCAGCCATAATATAGGTACACACTTTCTTAACACTTGTTAATATTAAAAGTAAGAAATCTCAGAAAGAGCTGTTAGCAGGCTTGCCAGAAATAAAAATAGAGAAGGATATTTAAATATTTTACCAGCTAAGGAAACTGAGTATGGCAGAGGTTAAGTAGTATGTGGATTCAGAACCAAGATTGCTTATCTCAGTCTTGGAGTCTTGCAGTCTCCACTCACGCTTGCCTTGGGTGTAGTTAAGGGAGTGTGGCTGGGACGAGTATGGGTTACCACTGCCTCCCATCCCCAACACACCCTGGGATTCTGACTAAATAATCTGGATCCTTCACTTACAGGTTCAGCCCACTCATCTCATCCTTTGTCCATTGTTCTTTCATTCCTTCATTCCTCCTGTCTTTTCTTTTTTCATTTCTTAACTATGGTTTGAAACAAATTTACACAAAATAATACTTGGAGATATGTTCAAGAAAAAAGTGAATGTAGGAATTCAAACAAATACTTAGGCACCAGTGTTCATAGCATTATTCACAGTAGCCAAAAGCTGGAAATAACCCAACTGTCCATCAACAGCTGGATAAACAAAATTCATACATTCCATGGAATGTTATTCAGCCATAAAAGACAAGAAATTCTGATGGATACTACAGTTATGGATGAACCCTGGAAACATTATGCTGAAAGAAATAAGCCAAACACGAAGGGACAAATGCTGTATGATCCACTTATATGAGGTGCCTAGAATAGGCGAATTCACAGACAGAAGTAAATGGAGGTTACCAAGAATTGAGGAAAGGCAGGTGTGGAGAGTTATTTAATGGGTGCAGTATAGAGCTTCTGTTTGGTTTGATGAAAATATTCTGGAAATGGATAGTGGTGATGATTGCATATGAATATGAATGTATTTCATACCACTGAATTGTACACTTAAAATGGTAGATTCTATGTTGTATGTATTTTGCCACAATTAAAAAATAGTACTATAAGGCATATAATAAAACTAGCAGCCTCCCTGCAAACACGTTTCCATCTTCTAGTTCCACTCTCTAGAGGTAACTAAATTTTCTTCTGTTTGCTCCTGGTATTCATCTTTGTATTTCTAAATATTTTTGTTTCTAACTCTTGATCTATCACTTTTTGGCAATATGTAATTATTTTCTTTTACTGAAAATGAGTACTTGGCTCATCCTCTTCCCATTTCTGAGCCCCATCCTCCCAATATTGTTTCTCTGTGTTTCTTTTCCCCATGTGATTTGGCCATTCTTCTCACGTTGGAACATAAATTCTGCTGTTCAAGGACCAGGGTCACATGTTCTGGAGGTGACAGCCCCAGGCACCCACTGAGTGGATATGGCCCAGGCTGCTTTGTTTCCTACTGACCACATTTGTCCCTGGTTGGAATGCAACACTGTCCTAAACATCAACACGCTTATCTGGGGTCCTGGCAGAATGCCAAGCTCAGAGAAATTCTCTGTCTTTTGTGGCTAGATTCTAATGTGTATATTTCCAACTGCTGGTTCTGGCTGCAGTCCCGCTTCCAACAGACTGATCTCTGAAAGTCTCAAGCTGCATTCGCGTGACTTTAGTTGGTCTCACTACCTAGCCTGCTGCTGCGGTCTCCGCAGGAATGAGTCACCGCCGATATGGACAGTAGATAGAATCAAGGACAAGTTCACCATGTCTCTTTGTACTTTGTAATTAGCTTTATTGCTTTTCCAGCCTTCACTTCCCTAGTGCTTTCGGCCTTCCCTCTGGGCTATGACACTGAAGTTCAAAAATAGCTCATAGCCAAGCCTTCCAATGGTCATGACAGGGAAACCTTTGGAACCAAGCCAAAATAAAGCAAAACAAAACAAAACCCCGTCTCTTTCCAGAGATCCAAAGGGCAAAACTGAGAACTTGGGTGAGGCTCGGGAGAGAATTCTCAGGAAAACACCTTGCCCTCCCTGAAGGTTAGGCTCTTGGAGGAAGTAGTTGACCAGAATAAGACAAAAGCAGGTGCTCGCTAGAAGGAAAAATGGGTAAAAATTCTGGATTTGAATTCTTGTCCTAAACTCTTCTGACTTCAGCTTTTTTCTTCTATAAAATAATGATAATAATAACATCTGCTATACGTTCCTCACAAGGTTACTAAAAAGAGCAAATGAAATAATATATCTGAAAGTATTGTAGCAGGTGTGTGAATCTCAGTCCCAAATGTCAGGGGGCAAAGAAATACAACTTCATTTATTCATTGCAAGCTCTATTCTCTCTAATAGCAGAAACTTAATCTTAGTCAGTTTGGAGTTCGTCTTCCTTTCCTTTGGTTGCACCTGAGTTCTTTGGAATTGAGGTAATGAAATGCATCTGGTATCTGGCTTGTTTGGTTCACTTAACAAATATCTGAAGACCTATTATGTGCAAGGCACTGAAATAAAATATTTGCTCTTTTTCACAAGGAAGTATAGAATCCAGGGCTTTGCTCCTTTTTGTTGATGTACCTTAAATCCTTTATGGCTCATTAAGACGTCCAATTTCCTTTTGCAGAAAATTTCGCATGTTTTATCTTGCAGGCTGTGCGCGTCATAACTATGCATGTCATACCTACAGTGGGATATGAATGGGGATTCAGACTTGTTCAGTTCCTACTTTCATCACTCATATGTGGTCAACCTGTTTGAGACCCATTTTTTAATGATCATTATGCCTCTTATACATCTCAACAGAGGAGCAATCTTTTAGTATATATGGGTAATTTTGTGGTTTGTTAAGGCTGCCATTATAAAGAAAGGAATATACATTAACACATAAAGTCATATGGGAGCACGATTTCCAGGCAGTTTTTGAATTTTAGTAGTTTCCTGTGGCTAGCAAGGGGCTTGTGTTCTGGGGTGACATTAAATATTCAATAAATGTACATTGAATGCATGAATTAATAAAAGAAAAAGATAAAAAAGAAGGTGAGATGAAATTCATATCAGGTAACTTGGCTATTTGCTGGTTTGATGGCAAGTGCCAGTTTTCGATGATTCATCTTATACCTGCTGTCTTCCTCCCCACCCCTCATGAAAAGTTGGCTCTCTTCAGAGTATCTGCTCAGTTCATTGTCTGAGACATAATACTATTTTCTCCCTCTTCTGATCTATTTTCCAGCCTGGACCACCTGCTTGGAACACTTTCCTGTCTTCTGCTCCACAGACTGCCCCTCCCATTTTTCAGCAAGGTCTTGGAATTGCGCTACACTAGAGGGGTGAAAACGCCTGCGGTGGCATTCCAGAAAGGGAAGGATCCTAGGGGACAGCCAGGAGACCTTAATTTCATACCGAAGGTGAGTTGAGAGAGGAGCCCTGAGGATTTGAGGGGACTGGAAGGTGTGGTGGGCAAGTCACTGAAGCTCCTTAAGTAGAACAAGAGGCTTTATAATTTAAGCCACAGGTGACTGGGAATTTCCTGTAAGTTCTTCATGGAAACAGTTCAGTTGTGTGTGTTATTGTCTGCTTTATCTCTCACATGAGATACGGGAGCCTGGCTCCAGCTGCTCTCTCTTTTTCTCTTGTTGTTTATTATCCCACTGACCTTCTAATTTGTACATGTCACTGTCTGGATCAAAACATCTGTAGTAGCCTTCCATTCCCTAAATGCTACATGTGGTGTGCATTCCTGGCTCTGCTGAATCTGGCCATCCCTAACCAGTGTGTCTTTATCTACCTACAGAACATGTGGGTGCTGCCGATTGGCACAGCGATCCTTTGGCCTGCCAGGCAGAACCTTCCAACTGCGCTGTGGTTCCTGCTGTTTAATCTACTAAAAACTTTCTCTTCTTAGTTTCCCACTTACTAAGTTTTCCCTTCCCTTAAACATTTCTCTAAAATTTGCCTACTCCCAAATCTTGGTGATTTGTTTTCCGGGCTGGGCCATGTGCTTGGAACACCTTCCAACCAACCATCCTTGCACCTACCCTATTTAATTACCTAAGTCCTGATACCTATTGCAATGGCTTCCAATTTTTTTTTTTTTTTTAAACAGAGTCTCACTCTGTCACTCAGGCTAGAGTGCAGTGGCGTGATCTCAGCTCACTGCAATCTCTGCCTCCCAGGTTTAACCAATTCTCCTGCCTCAGCCTACTGAGTAGCTGGGACTACAGGTGTGTTCCACTACACCAGCCTAATTTTTTTTTTTTTT